>JNHY02000006.1:0-284067 GCA_001691755.2 Amanita polypyramis BW_CC | reverse complement strand
AGGGGAGGGGACCTTTATATAAGGGTTTGCCCGGTAGTTCTGTGTTATAGGCACGGACGTGAAAGAGTTCTGTTTTATCATCCTCTAGTTTGAGGCTGAAGACGAGAAAGGCTGATTTCCACTGTGGGTAGTGGGTTTGTAGGTAAGCAATGTTGGCTTCGAGGGAGCGGGAGCTAGTGGCGAAGCCAGTGTCATCAATAAAGGAAAGGAGGAGTTTGGGTGAGTTTGGTTCCCAGGGGGCAAGGGTTTTAAGCACCGGTGCTATGTAGAGGCAGGCGGCGATGGGGCAAATCTTGCATCCTTGTGGGATGCCGGTGTCCATGTCAAACCAGTCGGACATAGTGGCGCCCAGTTTATAACTGGTTTGTCTGTCTGATAAGTATGATCCAAGAAATTGGACCAGGTGTTCAGCGAAGCCTTGGCATCGGTAGACTTCTATTGCAATCTGTTTCTGTATAGATGGAAAGAATTGCGCAATGTCTATTCCTAAGACGGAAGTGAACAGCCCTTGGAGTTTGGCCTGGTGGCAGTATTCGGTGAGCAAGAGAGCTGCGTCTGAGGCCGATCGACCCAAAATGCCGCCATAGAGTTGGTAGTCACACGCTCACCAAACAAACGCGTCGCGTCCTCCCGAATGGAATCCTCTTCTCGCAGAGTACAAGAGCAACGAAAGAGACAAGACGAAATTCGGGAAAAAATTGCGTTGCTGCAAGCCCAGCTAGTAGACCTGCCGGATGAAGACCGTCCCAAGAGGAAAAGTGAGGGAAAACCAAGTCGGGCCACTGTCCTTGCTCCGGCCACACCCTCGCCAAAGAGTAAGATCCCCAATAACTCTGCCGTGTGGCATCGAGCCTGATGTTAATGTAGAAAAGCGAAAGCTCGACACCCCCAAAGATCCTGACTCGTTGCGACAAGTGGCGAAGACTTTGGACTTCAAGTTACATCATGAACGGCCAGTCGCCTCGATATCACTGTCAATGGGTAAAGGGAGAACGGCGAAACGGAACATAGCTGAACCGGCCCCTTCAAATTTATTGAATAAGCTTGCAGCCATAACGAGTGGGATGTCTTCAAAAGGGGACGATATTTTCGGGGAGGGAGAAATTGACAAACCACCAAGGTCAATGTCATTTACGGATACTGCAGCCAGGTACATCGTGCTCTGAACTCAAGCCCACTTAAGTCTAACGACCGTGCCTCTAGTCTGAGCACAAATTCCAAACGAAATAAAGACCTTACAGTCATAGAAGACATTGAGCCGGGCCCTTACGAACATAACCCACCGTTGGATGATCCAAATTTTGAGCGATTGGAACCCCATTCAAGTATTAGGCTCATGTACGCCTCAACTTGTTTTCCATAATCCTGCAATATTGTAACTCTAATGCCTACACACAGGTCGCGCTCAGTACCCCATGAAGATATCTGCGAATATATGCGCGGGCGCTTTTATCTATCACCCTCAAAGCTATACTCTTGTGTTAGGCTAAGTGCGGACAAACAATCATACGATGTTCCTGTTCCAGGAGACTGGGTCACAATCACTGTAGTCGTAGAAATGGGCGAAGTGAAGTATACCAGACCGCCCGTTGCCATCGGACCCGACGGAGATGAACCCAAAAAGTTCGGCAAACATAGAGACAACAAAGGAAAGACTAAAGAGGAGAGAGGGGATCAGGAGGAGGACGGGAACCCGGCTAGATTTGGCGGGAAGCGATATATTAACATCAGATTAGTGGATTTCGGGGCTCGGAGTGGAGGCAGCGAAACAGGAGGAACAAGTGTTATACGGGGGGACGCGTTTCTATCGTTATTGCTCTTTGAGTCAGATAGGTTCGAGTGGCTCGAACCCGGAGACGATGAGCAAGACGGCAGGCGGAAGAAAAGGCAAAAGATATTTAAGGGAGGAAGCAAAGGTGCATTCGAGGCCATGCATAAAATAAGGCAAGGAGATGTTGTTGCCTTATTAAACCCACGGGTGCTGAAGCCATTCCAAGTAAGTTCAGCCCTATCTCTAGACTTATTGTGCTTGAATTTCGTAGCGCAGTTCGACAGACACGTCAAGTAGGTTTTTAACCACGAACACCTTGGCGGTAACACCAGAAAGTGCGGGAGCAATCATATTGGTTGGGAGGTCACGCGATTTGGGTCGATGTAACTCTCGTAAGAAAGACGGGCAACTGTGTGGCTCATGGTGCGACACAAGGGTGAGCGAAGTCTGTGAATGGCATATGCAGCAAGCTGTCCAGAGCCGAAGGGCGGCCAGGGCAGAGTTTAGTGCCGGGTCGGTATTCATTTTGTTCTCTCATCGCGACATGTGATAATTGGATGGCTAGGACAATGGGTATGTCAACATCGGCTGCCAACAAGGGGAAAAGACAGGGGTCAGACTTTGATCCTGACAAGCAATGGGGTATGCTGCCAAACAGCTCGTCGACTGGAGGTGGAACAACCTATGTTCTGTCTGGGCATGTCATCTCTTCATCACAGTCGGACACCTTTGTAGGGGAGAGAATAGGCCGTGAGGCGCAGGCAAGAGCCCAACGGAAAGCAGCTGGGCAGGAAGTCGAGAAGGTATTGAAACAGTTAATGGACAAGGACAAAGACGGGATGAGGTCTGTTCTGAGGGCAAGGGAAGCAGGTGGTATAAAACCAAAGGATGAAAGGAAACAGAAGAAGGATGAAGTAGTAACAGAAGAGGCGAAGCCGATGAAGAGCCAAGGATATTCTACAAAAGTCATCAAAGGTATTGGATTCGATCCCTCTGCACTTTCTATCAACGTGGCCGGAGGTAGTAAGAAGAGGATTGAAAATGGTACAGCAATTGACAAGGTTTGCATTTGTCCATTCTTCTGCTAGGTAATTTACAATACTCCATTAGTTGGAGATGCTTGCAAAGTTGCAAGAGGTCAAGAAGGGACGAGGTATCAACTTGAAGCCACGACCTGGAGAACGTGTTAGATCGGGCGTAGTGGCTCCTGACAAGCCAGTTGAGAAGGGGCCAGAAGAGGAACTAGTTGACCTGGATGATATGTGATCACCGTTCGATATGCCTATTACAATCTACGGGAGAAATACTGCTTGCGTGAATTACATGCGCGGGCTGGACAACAAACAGCGTTCATTTTCCGTCGAACACAAGCCGTGTTCTGCCTGTCATATGAAAAGCGTCCCGAATACATAGAGTGCAAATACTAAAGACGAGGTAAAGTAAAAGACCGTAATTAGTTGGAAAATATATTAGAAGTGCTCAGTCATCACCCTCAGCGCCAGGACGTCGGCCCCTAATGCTAAAGCGGCCAGGAGAAGAGAATGAAACAGTTCGATGCACGCGCTCCGAAGACGTAACAGAAATGCTACTACTCGATGGATTGATCGAGGGGTCGAATTCAAGAAATAATTTCAGGCTTGCTCTGTCACTACGTAGTGGCACCGTTAGCTCCTTTGAAGACCGTCCTTGCAGTTGAAGGTTGTTCCACAGCTGCAGGAAATCAACATGTTTGCCAAGTCAAGTAAAAAAATAAACAAAGGACATACATCAATTTCAGCCTCACCAATATCCTTGTCTTTGCCGAATGATTTATGATCGTGAACCCATGCATACAATTTCGGAGTGAAGGGTCCTGCTGTAAAGTTGAATGATTCGTTCCTAAGATACATGAGTAAATATGGATAGCGGAAACAAGCCAATTCACCATTCTGGGTGCGTGGTCTTCGCCGAATGCTTTGTCTTAACCTCTTTATCCCCAACTCGTAGGACGACATAAGCCTTGCTATCATCTGACAACGTCGCACTAGTAACAACAACTCGTAGCATCCCAGGTTCGTTGCACGCAGGCCGAGTGTTATCTATAGATGTCTTTGTTGGGAATGCAGCTTGACCAGGCTCCAACACATCACTTGTGGGTGTTTCGTGTGGAGGGGGAGCAGAGGGAAAGGGTACAGAAGTAGGGACACGACCGTCTTGTAGAGACTCGCTGTCGCGGTCCTTATGCTTGAAGACACCTGCAACACCCTGAAAGACACCTTTACTGGCAGCAATAGGTAAACCACCTAATTGCGTCATAGTACGCCCAGCAGATGTAAAGGTGGAGGTGTTCTTTCTGGTCTTGACAATGATCAAAGGTTGGAATAATAGGCTCAGCTGAACCCGCCCTTGTTCGCCATGCTTGCTTGTCGATAACGAGACAAACTGGTTACAAGCTTGGAAGGATTCAATAGTGGTTATATTAATCTTGCCCGTCCCAAGGCTTTTCGCCTGTTCAAGTTGATTCCAGTCGAAAAGCTCAAGGGAGAACTCTGCTGCAACCCTTGAAGTCTAAGATAGTGGGATCAGTAAAGTTTTGAGTAGCGTATTTGGATATACTCACAACATCGACTGTGAAATCCTCATTCCACTCGGGATTTAGAGTCTTCTTCTTGACTTGAGATTTGTAGACCTTGCGTCCGTTCAACGAGAAAACGGCAAACGGATCAGATTTGCCTATGCAACTCTATTTATGGACTTGTATTCTCCTGGAAAAGTTGAACTAACCTGAACGATCGACACCCCGGATATCTTGGCCATCAATCAATGTGACGTGTAGCAACCCTTGGTCTTAAATACTTGGTCAGTGTCTCTTCGTAAAGATCGGGACAAATGACTAACTGTTGACTGTCTCCCTTGCTTCTAGCACAACTGGAACAGGAATATAGCGAGCCTCGATAGTGATAGTCGCTACCGTCTTGTTCTCGTCGTCGGGATCACGGAGTGTAAAAGTTTGAGGCGCAATCTATCAGGATACACTTATTAGCTAATAGAAAATAAATATCTGAAAGACGTACTTACAAGCGTGGATTTCAAGAAATCTTTCGCTCCACCTTTCCAAACGGCAGCGATGTCATCCTTTTCGCCTTCGTCTGCTTCGTTGACACGCAACCAGACCAGGCCAAAGTCCAACTCTTTCATAAAACCTTCGCCGGAGTAGTCCCATTGTGCATTTGTACTTCTCGCCCGAGTGGTGCTGAAGCAAGGCCAGTAACCATCGTCAAGCGAGACCTCGACTCGTGCCTTTCGTTGCAATGAGCCTGAAAGCACCTTAAAAAGGATTATGCCAGACTCTAACAAGCAATGAAATCCTTATCTGGTACACAAGAGGAAACACTTACGATGATCGAGAAGTTCATCCCTGCTCATTTCAATACCTTCTTCATTTTCATTGTCTTGAGGGACGTTGCTCTCCATGTTGTTGGACTCGTCAGGTGTGAAGACATCATCGAGTACGTCCACCTTCCTTTCGGGCGTATCCGATGAGACAGAACTGCTTGATTTGCTATCCGTATCAGTTGTATATATGGTTTGTGAAAGTTCGTTGAGGTTGTCTTTAAAGGTCGCGCCCTTGATATTCAATGCAGGAATGAATGTCGCAGTATAGTGCATGGTCCCCTTGTACTGACTTCGTTCAACAAGGATTTGGTCCGCTGCTTCTTTTTTCCCTGTTGATTTATAGGGGTACTGTGGATCATCGGAAACCTCCGCAAGGTCGGACACCTTGACCTCCACAGACCCGAGGTGGCGGTCCTGTTTCATGTCAGTCACAAGGGCGACAAACGATCCACCAGATTGTCACCTTCGTCAAGTGTTGATAATCCATACATTCCAAAAGCAATGTCTGTAGATACCCTATCAGATTTGACGAAGAAAGGGATGCTGATAAACGATCACCTCCTTCAATGAATGCACTAAAACAATCATTAATCCAATTAAAGTAATCCCCATAAAACTCGGTCTTACCAGGCACGTAGATAATCTGATCCCACACAGGACTGAGGTCTGCAAATGTAAGAAAATCGCAGGAACCTCGTAACTTGAAACGTACCATTGTCAACAACCTCCGTCCTTCCCTTGACAATGCTATTGACGAGGACTCTCACGTATGGATCACTCTAGAAAGGATGATGAAAAGTCTAATTGATACATTTAAAGGAATCACCGACCTTGCCCCCAAGGGTTGCTTCAACATTTCTGTTGGCAGAGTCAGCTACGGTCGACTTCACTGACACTTGAATCACGTACTTGACGTCTGTCGCTCGGTCTAAATGCAGACGCACGACACCAATGGGTTTATGCTGGTTGACACCTTGTAGAGCGCCGGCCATGTTCAACGGCTTCCATTCTGCAGAAACACGAATTTTTCCTGATTTGCAATTGTCTAAGAAGAACCAGTCTCTTCCTGCTTGACCAGTACTAGTAAGTAGATCCGTCAACTTGATTGACATATGGCCGAGTTCCGGGTCCTTCAGGAAATCACGATCATCAATAACTTTGAATACAATTTTCGACGATGCTTTATCTGCGCATAGGAATTCATACGGCGCCTCCCAAACCGGGTTGTTCGTATGCTTCCGCACGGGGCTTTGATACGAAGACTTGCCATTTCCAGTATACACCTTCACGAGAGGGTTGAGGCTACCAGACATGGATTTCGAGTTGTCTAGTTCTTTCGCCTGGTGGATGACAAGGCGAACGATTCCGACATCTATTCAAGGTAGTCAGGATACTTTCTCCAGATACGTCGACTGAAAAACCAACTCGAATCTGGTAGTTGCCCATCTGTCTCCTCTGGAGTTAGGACAGGATAAAATGAGACGTCATATCTGAGCTCTCCGTTCTGTTTGCCGTCTTTAAGTATGCGGGATTCTATGTTTTCTTGCGTCGCATCCTCTTGTAATTCTTCCAACTTGAACATAGCCGTGCCCAATAACGTGTCCCTCCTGTGATCATTATAATCATAGAGATTCAAAATCAGATCTTCGTTTAGATTATTGACCAAGAGGAATTTCGTTTCCGTCCAAGTAGGGTTGAACCTAGGAAAATCATTGTCAAACCATACTTGCTTGAAAGGATTCCAGGCACTGACGTATTTTGCTTGTGCTTCGTGCGAGCCAGCTCTGAACGGTTTTGAATGTTGATACTGATATATGGATCTGGTATATCTCCGCCAATTTTCGTAGTTTTAAGTCCCCGAGCACCATACAAAGTAATTTTAACAACACCAATAGCTGCATCAAGCGGTTTTCCAGAAAGTAGCTGCTCAAGGTTAAGAGTGAAGACATTTGGATCATACATCATAGGTCGCAATGTTGCATGTGTCGTTTCCCGAACGAAAGAGGACAGTCCGGGGATCTATGACGAGTGTTATGAGATGCTACAGAAAATATTATAAGACTCACATTTGCAATGTCAAATCCAAACGTTTCACCGCCGATTGGCTTCAACACAAAATCAATTACAGGTTGGCCCATGAAGCAAAAATCGACGACTTGAACATGAGGAAAGTTTGACATTAATTTGAGTCGAAGTTTCATTTGACCTTTAAATGTAATGTCCTCAACCAAAATGGGCATGGAAGCAGTCGCGAGGCCTTTGCCAATGCGAACTAATAGCACGATTTTCGGGTTCGTCTTGTTATCTGCTTGTTTCTTTGTCATATTCGAAGTGTCGTTAGGAGTGAATGAAATAGTCCAGTCCATGATGATAACGTCGTCTTCGGTGTTAGGGTAGGTCTTTACGCTTTCGATACGAGGAGCTTTATTGCCAAGAGTGAAGTCGCCGAGACGCATTGAATCAAGGAAAGCAGGAGTACTACTACTAAGGATCTGGTCAACAGTCTGGACAATACTCTGAGAGAGGACGGGCTCGTAGATTAACCAGAAACGATCTAGAAAATTATTAAGCCAGTCGACTGTCTCCGAATCGACAGCCAGGCGCGTTTTGATGAGTTCTCTTTGTATTTCGTCACGCGAAAGACGCCTCATGCGTTCCATAGAGGTGGTGTAATAAGTGCTGCAAAATGCAAGAAGTACGAATAGCGATGCCCATCCAAAATTGAATCTTGCAAGGAAATGGGATGCGAAGACAGCCTACGTGTCGAGGTAATTTTAAAAGGCGCGAACAACGCGTGAATACCACATACAAAAACGATGATGCCTGCGTTGTGATACCAGTCGCCGTAGTATTGTTCTGAAAGGAAGGTGTCAAGAATTCTCTTTTCCTTGGCGATACCATCTGCACGCAATTCATCTATTCCGGACACTGCACGCCATCCGGTGCGATACCAGCGGGGTATGGCGTCGGCTGATTGTGTCGGAATAGCGCCTATAAGCTGTTCTGGCACATCATCATCAACCATTTCATATTGGTGCTCTAACCCATTCAAGGTCGGCTCTACAGGTTTATAATCTGCATCTTCCACCGTAATAGTAGGGACTATGTTTGAACTACGAGCGTTAACAGGGAGACCTATTATGATATGTGAGCGTTTAATTATTAATAGAAACTGCGCATAATACCTTTAGGTCGGGATTCTGCGTCGGGGATAATACTGTAAAGCTTATCTCCGGCAGGGCCAGCAGCAGCAGCAGCCTTCTCGGAAGGGGAGGCGTTGGGATTGAAAGAATGGACAGGGACCTGGGGATTGGGAGCGTCATCGAGCATGGGGTCTGAGTCGGGGAGAGGGGGGTTGGTGGACATTGTCAAGAATTAAAAGAGTATAATGATGACGAGGGGAGAGCGAGAAGGAAGAGCTGTTGGTCTGATGTCACTCTCGAGGAAGAGTGGTCACGGTCACGCGACTGTGCCAGTGGCCAGCAACACTACTTCGCCGCCACCCATCGTTTGCGCCCTCCCACGTGGCCGGCCATGTCCTTTTTCGGATCATCCGACTCCCCGCCACCCAACTCTCTCCATGCTATGACCACCCCGCCTTCCCTTCGTGACCTCTACGTCGATCCCGCCGCTGCTTGGGCTTTCAACGTTCCGACTCCTCCCGCACCCCCAACCACCTCTTCCCCCGCTTCCGACCCATCTTACCAATGGTCCGCTCGTCCTGCTCGCAATTCCATTTTCGATCTATCGCCCTCTCTGGATTTCACCGAGCCTTCCGGAATCGATCTCGGCCAGCTAGCTAAAACGGTCGTGGCCTCCGCTGTCCTGCAGTACACAAGCACAGCTATCGCAAATCCTTGGGAGGTCGGAAAGCTTTTGCTACAGGTTCAATGGGTTCCGCGAGATGCCGGAGAACCCGAGCCGACGAACAATGTCGACCCAAACGACAACGAAGACGCTGTACGTTCATGTATCACCCGAATACCAACATTGTGTTCATGTCTATGGTAGCTCAGTGATGGCTCAAACGAAGACATTTATTTCGTCGATCCAAATGCTACCCCCACAGTCAGACATTCAGCCCCGAAACCCACAGACGAGCAGGGTTACGTCCTACGTCACTCAGTAATGGAGGAAGGGACCCGTCCAGAGTACATCATACCCGTGGGTAGTGCAAACGGCGTTTGGGGCATGATCAAGAGGATCGGCAGATTCAGGGGTGAGGGCTGGTTGGCCCTGTGGAAAGGTTCAGTCATCATTAGAAATACCCAAAACCCCTTCTTCTCATCTGTTCTAATAGGACTATTGACGTCTTGTGTAACGGAAGTTATTTCCTCAACCATTCAGCCTATCTTTCACAATATTCTCCAGTCCATCTTCTTTTCCTCACTCCCGCCATTCCATCAACCACCCATATTCCTTCCTGTTGCATCGCATCTTCTCACCGGATTTCTACTCTCCCCTTTAGATCTGGTTCGTACTCGTCTAATGGTACAATCATACAACAAACGTTACCGTACATACTCCGGACCCCTCGACACGCTATCAAAAATTTTACGCGATGAAGGTGGCTTCAAAGGCATTTACTTGCATCCCCATCTTCTCATCCCTACTCTTATCGACAACACACTCCGACCACTAGCTTCTCTAGCTCTTCCAGGAATCCTTGCTTCTCTCGTCGGCGCAAACATTAACGAAGAGGCGAACCCCATCGCATGGGGACTTGCTGAGCTCGGTGGAAGCTGTCTCGGTCTTCTGATTACTCTACCATTCGAGACCGTACGCAGGAGACTACAAGTCCAGGTCCGAGGGACCGCAAGACCCATCAAAGGCTGCATCGAACTACGTCCCACTCCATACAATGGCATTGTCGATGCACTCTGGCATATCTTGATAGAAGAGCGATCAGACCTGCCAATTGGGCCGAAGCGGCAGGGTCATAAGGATGGAGAAGAACCTAGTGATCAAGTAGAAGACGAATATGAAAGCTGGCTGAAGAACACCGGAATTGGCCAACTATACCGCGGTTTCGGCATGCGATTAGGAGCCAGTGTCATTGTTTTTCTACTTACCGTGCTGACTGGTGGCCAAGAGCGCGACAGTGGCTGGGCCGAAATATAGTACTTATTTCCAGTATTGTAATAGACAATGAATTCCGCTGGCACAAGTGGATAAAAAGAAGAGGTAGGCGCTACCAGGGTTCGAACCTGGGTTTCGGGAAGATTGAATGTCATCAGAATCCCGAGTGATAACCACTACACTATAGCGCCGTCGATAGCCCAGATAAACAAAGCACATTATAACTTCACTAATAATAGCTAGCATTGGGCAAAACGTTTAGGCGCTACCAGGGTTCGAACCTGGGTTTTGGGAACATCGTTTCAAAATCCCAAGTGATAACCACTACACTATAGCGCCTTTAAATACGTAAACACGGCTGCACCACATAGGAACGGAGTAGAAATAGCTTGGCCCAAAATGTTTGGGGTCGCGTGCCGGTCCTGACAATTTGGGTGCCTTGGCACCAGCCAGCAAAGGTCTTTTTTCCGCGAACCGTCATGTCAAAAGGTTTGCTAAACTTCTGCCAGTCTCACGTCCGCTAACGTTTTCCCCTTCAGAATCCCCAACCCCTGTTGTATCATTACTGGCCCGCGCCCTACAGCGTATTCGCTCGACCCCACCTCGCGTTATTGCATCTCCTCCAACTCGTAAGTCTACGACGCGAAATGGAATTATGTTGCTCTAACAAGCACCACCCCAGAACCTCGCCGAGCTGCGGTGGCCTTGATTATTCGGGTCGTACCGTCACCGAGCACACCACTACCTCAAGAGTCAACAAATATATCATCTCTGAATGAATTTTTCGAGCTCGACTGGGTTAAAGATTCCAGTGCACGTCCAGAAATCTTATTCCTTCACCGAGAGAATTCTATCCTAGACACAGGCTCTTCGAGGGAAACCAAAGAGGCTCAAGTTGCATTTCCTGGCGGTAGAATGGAACCCGACGACGAAGGTGGATTGTACACAGGTAAGAGCACATATCATGCCAATAAATATCTACTTACCCTGCCAGCTATGCGTCAAACATGGGAGGAAATTGGCATTGACCTCGCTGAGAAAGAGTACATGCTCATCGGCCAGTTGGACGATCGTGAAATTACCACTTCCCTAGGAAAGCGCCTTCTCATGATTCTGTCCCCCTACGTCTTCCTGCAGCTTACGCCGCATGCACACCCTCCTGACCCTATACAAACGACAACGTTACATTGGATTCCCTTGAGTAGCCTTGTTTCTCCTGATTCGCCTCCAAAATGGTCTTCTGTTACCGTCGACGCTGCGTCTCGTTTAGTATCAAAGCACTCTCCCGTCCTTCGTTTTTTGATTCAGATTCTCATTGGTAGCATGGAATACCCCGCCATCGTGCTGGAACCACCGAAATCCATGTCTACTAATGCGAAACCCACAAGCACACATGACGTACTTGAAAAGGGCATTAGCCTTGGAGCACCGCCCCAACTACTCAAACTTTGGGGTTTGTCTTTGGGAATGACTCTTGACCTGATGTCATATATGATCTACCCTCCGCCGAACCAGAGAGTATGCTCCCCAAACGTGACACCTCCTCCTCTTGCACTAGTAATGCAATTGCCCTATCAAAGCGTCGCTGAAGATCTTCGAGTCGATCTCGTGGCGCCAAGCCTCGCCAGCGTGTTTCCCCGATTCTCATACCCTGACGTCAACTTCTGGATATGGTAAGCGAAATGTCGGGTATTGTAGTACGATGAGGTGTTCATCTGTTTAATCCAGGGTATTCGGCAAGCGCTATCGTGAAGTCATCCGTGGCTGGGACGCAAGTCTACGAACAGGTGGTGTAAACGACAGGCGGTGTGTGGCATTGCCTTGTTTGTAAAACTAATTTTGTTGAATGTCACTATAGAATAAATTGGTCCGGGACTGCTCTGAGCACATTTTATGCGGCTGTGCGCAAGGCACTCGTCGTTGTTATTGTAGGCCGCGCTTTAGGTATCCTGGTCGGACTTGCATTCGCTGGTTGGTGGGTCTTCTGGGAATAGACTTTCATTATTAATCCTTGGCATGGATGGGCATGAACTTGTATTAGGTTTTTATATTTAGTTTTATCATCACCGTTTTTCTCAGAATTCGCATTTTTGATGTGGTAACAATACAATGATTTTTTTTTTTTATCACTCTCGGCTTGAATAGTACATGTTTGGTCTCCTCCAACCCTACTTTATATTGGTAATCCACACATTATACAATCACTTACTCCCTGTTCATTCTCAAATGTACAATGTGGACACATTGTGACACCCCTAGGGCTTTCGGGTGCACGGGCTGCCTCTTCTGCAGCGATCTGATCAAACACTTCTTGAGGAATTCCTTCGTCCATATGTGAGGATGACGACGTCGGCGCTAATGTTGATGGTCGAGCAGCTAGAATACGTAAGGCTATTTGAAATTCAGAAATACTGAGCACGCACGGGCGCTTTCCTGAGCCAGCGACACGAGCATTTGCCAGCTTGCTGTTTCTAACAATGAATCGAGTTGAGATGGTTCCTCTAACAAATCTGGCGATGACGCGACCCGTATGAAAGTCTTCAAGTCATCCTATAAATGCATTAGCACGCGTCGAAATATGGGATGGAAATGTGAAAATATTACACTAGAAATCAGATGAGTCGTTTCAAGGAAGGTAATGAGATGCCAATCGCTGAGCCATTCAGCTAGCGCTCTTCTCTTGTGAGCCACGCCAGAATTTGAGTTTCGGCTATCCTCAATAGACGATGGTTCTAATTGGGTGAGCCGTTTTAGAACTATTTCCAGGCTTTGGTCCTCCAAGCCTTGTCTATTCTCGATAGGAAATTGAGTTGAACGGAATAATGGTGCCGGATTCTGAGGAAATCCATGCGTAACCTGGATAATTGCAGGGGAAAATAAATAATATAAGTATCATTCGTAGCTGAATACTTACGTTAACCATCAGGTACTCCACAGGGAAACAGGGCTTCGCGCTTTTCTTGACCTCTAGGCCATACTCGTTCTTGTACGAGAAGAAGACATCGGGCACGTATCTTGCCGAGTCTATTGACCTGTCGTCTTCCTTGACCCTGACAATACCAGGCTCTACACTCGCTTCAATCATGTCAGCTTCGACCATTGCTACGGCCTGCTCAGAAACTTGATACGCTGCAACGTCTACCTGGCCATCTTCCGTGGCTGTCAACACTGCTGTCACAAGCCGAGAACCAAACTGGCCAGTTGGAGAAGAACGAGATGGAATTGGGTTGTCTTTTTGCAACTTTGCTGCAAATATGGCTTCCAGTGACGAAAGATAGAACGAGTGAGGGTGTCGCTTATAAACATTCTTCGTCTTGTCTTCAGTAGTGGGAGTAAGATCCGTAAAGACATATCCAACCACGGTCAACGGTACAGAAGCTGACGCTGCCAACTTGCGAATACGTGACTCTTCTTCCCATGGCCAGCCCAAGGTCAGACCATCAACTTCTCCTTGTTGAGGAGGTTCATATATCGCTTCGACAATAGCCTTGACACCCATTGGTACCTTGTCATAAGTTTCGTAATGCCCAATCAGCCAACCAAACCTTTGTAGGCCAGTCTTACGCCACGCTTGTAGGAATCGATCTATTACGTCCATTGACGCTATTTCTAAGTGATCCACCATCCTGAACGGTTGAGATTGCAATGTTATAGCAGATGGCTGACAAGCTGTGCATATGCCAGCAGGCCAAGGAGGATGACCACTACTTGGACAAGGAACTTTGACCTTGTATGATAATGGCGTCAAAGGAGGCAGAGCTGACGTTGCAGATGCCGTTGATTTAGGGGTGATCTTGCGCAGGTAGGCATGGTAGGAGAGGTACTTAATATTGTGTTCCTGGTGGTAGGCAGCATCGTAGGGCTCTAACGGCATACAATAATCGCACATTCCATTCGATCCATGCTTGCAGAAACGTGGGTCACGACCGCGAGGAATCTTTCCAGTACGTGGACGCCAGTGAAGGTCAACTGCTTCCTCTTGCACCGACTCCCATGGACGCTTCTGTGCTTCAACCGTGGCCGACGCAACGGTATCGTCGGGCCCCGTACCAACTTCGCCATTCGAGTGAGATATAGGCTGGTATTGCACAAAAACTAGATCTCCATGACTGTGCCCTTTAGGCCATTCGGTTCTATTGCAATAAAGTACTTACTTTAGTCCCAAGCCCTTCATATTTCGTCCTTTCAAACTTGTCAGCTGGATCTCATTTCCACGCGGTCGGTTGGAAATGGTTATTGTGCTGGGATTCGCATCAGGTGCAGTTTCAAGAATCTAGGAAATGCGTTGTTCAGCGATGAGGTATCGCGAATGACGAACCAGAGACCTTAGTCAGAAGCTCGGTTGCATCGCTGGTGGGCAAAAGCTCAACGCGAAAGTTTCCATCTTTTGATCTTAATCTGATCAACTGGGAGATGTCAGCGACAGCTCAAAGCAGAGGAGCAGGACGAGTACCATGGTGGTTGGGATCGTCCGAGGAAGAGTGACGCGTACGCGTAATGGTCCACGTGCTGCCCGAAGCAGCAGGACGGCAATAAGAACACTTATATCCAAGAGAGGGAGGGGTTGGGGGTTACATGTCGTGTCGCTATCTTGCTGGACGGCGACTAGCCCCTCATAGGTTATCTCATATTTATTACACGCGTAGACACATCTTATCGTTAAGTACAGCGTGTAGCGTCAATTGAAAGGACGATAGCATCATTGGACATGTCCCGTTATGAGCGGGCCTGAAAAGAAGCCGATTCCCAGCTGATATATCAGTGACGTTTGTCTCACCTTAGTTGTCGCAATCCCGTGTGGCGATGGCGGAATTGCCTGTGTGCAAAGCTTCGTGCAAGATATACTTCCCCGGCTAACCTATTATGTCGTCCATCCCCTTTGATTCCATAGAACAAACGCCTTCTACTTCCGTACATTTGCTGTTACCAAGTACTGGCATTTCTTATGAATAGGAATACTCAAAATACCCAGCAGTCGCATTCGGCTTCGGCTGATGGCCTGCCACAACCCGGCCCTTCTAGTGCCGTCAGTGGGTAGAATCCATAGTCTGCCTGCACGCTCGAGCTCAATAACCAACTAGGTATCCCAGAGGACGACGCACTCCTAGCACAGTTGGAGGCAATAACAGGTCTACCCCAGCTATCTGTGGGCGGCAATCTGTTCTATGCTCCTGATTTATTGACGGAGAGTTACACACAGCAACACCTCTCTTCATCGTCCGTAGCGACCCCTGGACCGCCATACACAGGCTCCGCTCAATCATATATACCTTCTTTCCCCGCAGGTCTACCCTGGCCCCCGCCGCATCAAGACCCATATGGCAACTTACCACCTCCGGGCAGCTCCCCAGTACCCGCTAGTCCACCAAATGATACATCCCTGCCTGCTGGATTAAATTACGCGTATATGGGTACGAACTCACTAGCTGTCCCAAGTTCGGGTACATCGGCTTCTGCCGACACATTCTCAGACACTGAACACGCTGCTGTCGATGATAAGCGGCGTAGAAATACTGTAGCGTCAGGTAATAGTTAGCCGACAGGGATCCCTGAACGTATACTAATTCGGCATCGTTCAGCACGTTTCCGTATCAAGAAAAAGTTGAAAACCATTAACCTTGAGCGTTCGGTATCCGACCTGAAAGGTCGTGCGGAAGAATTGGAGCGCGAAGTGGCCGATTTGCGCCGAGAAAACGGGTGGCTCAAGGAGATAGTAATGCTGAAGGGCACACACCTTGCGGCGCTCAATCTCACACAACAACTGCAGGCCTTGAATCCAAGACCTGACACCGAGAGGCAGAGACTGCGGGCAGACCGGAGCAATCGGGTAGTCAGCTCGGAGGTCGAGGAAGAGCAGAGAGACGATAGCGAGGACGGGGGCGGGAAAGGCAAGAAGAGAGTTCAATAAAGTAGTGTATTGCTTTCATAGAGGGACTAATTGGCATTTATTTGCGCCCATCGGCCGAGCATGTCCTTTGGCAGGCCTCCTTCCATCAATGTCGGGTTCAAACCAAACCCACCAGATCGTGGCGCATTCCCTCTTGATCATTATGGTGAGTTCATCGATGGGATCCTGGGATGTCACGCTGAACGGGCGAAAGGCGAATGCAAGGAAAAGATGATGTTGTATATGGACTGTCTGCGCCGAAACTCGGGCACATCGTCCCCTTGTCGGGCTTTAAGCAAGGATTACTTGGACTGCCGAATGGAAAAGTACGCTGATCCTCTTGGTTTGTGTATTTCGTAACCCAATGCTTCGCAGAGGGCTGATGGAACGAGATGAGTGGAGAAATCTCGGGTTGGCAAATGTACGATCAGAGAACCAGGCGAAGGATGTACAACAAAAATCGAAGTGAATCCCGGCCCACTCGCTCCTACTTTTCGGGACTGCAATGGATTTAGGACTATCATTACAGCGTTTTAGCACCAATTGAACTAAAACAATCAGATAGGCTCCCTTGGAGCTCGGATGTCTAAGGAAGGCAAGGTTCAACCATATTCCGCTCCGCGGATGTAAGCAGGTTTTATTATTAAGGTAGGGTTCATCCACACCCAACATCTACAAGTGTCTACATCTATAGGTTTGATTTATCGTAATCATCGTTGTAGACTTTCAAGGACGAATGACGAATATAAATAGATGCTGTGCCCTGATGTCGGCGAACGTCAGCACCATTGAGTGTTGAAGCTTATCGGTGCACACGTTCGTCGCCGTTCGCGCACGAGTCGGACTTATCAAGGAGGGACGCGACGACCTCGGTAAGTCTTCTGGCGGGGAAACCCCCGGGTACATCCGGCTGGCCAATCGGACCAGAGCAATCAGGCCATCCACTTGCCCAAACGGACGTAATGATACTGGAAACCAATCACCAACGAGAACGTTCGTTCGTCGTTCGCGGGTTCATCGATTTCATCCCTAAGCCGAGCAACATCTGGGGTATGTTAGCAGAGGGATCTATATAAGATGCGGAACGGCATCCCCCATGCTAGATTCCAAGTACCAGCTACACACCATGGTTCACATCTCGTGGATGTTACTCACAACTTCTATACCATTTTTCGTACGCAAGTACAAGCCAGTATACCACCAATATTTTGACTTACAAGTACGTGGATACCGCTTCCATTTTAACCTGCCTTCTCACTCGTAAGTATAGGGACATCGCGGGGGAAGAGGAGATGCCAATGAAAATACTCTTCCTGCCTTTGCTTGGTGAAATTGACCTTGCGATCTTCTGTCGATGTGACGGTTTATAAGATTCTAGGGGAATGATCTCCGGAGCAACCACATTAGAATTGGATAATGGACTCACAAAGGTGTTTGCTCATTTCGTCGTCCACGTCAATCCAAGATACTGACGTTTACTGGCATAGGACGGAGTCCCCGTCGTTTGGCACGATGAATCGATAATTGCTGAGAAGTGCCAAGACTCCGCACCCGCTGTTAGTGGATGATTACTTCGCGGGGGCTCTTCTCTTACACATCTGGCACAGTTTGAAGATGATCCTGATTTCCCATACGTTGGGAAGAACATTGCAAATCTTACGTTGGCACAAATCAAGACGTTGGACTGTGGTTCGAAACGTCTTCATGACTTCCGTAAGTTGAAATGTCCTATTCTCGAACTTCTTTGTTAATTTTTATTATTTAAATAGCGTTGCAGCTTACATACTCTGGAACAAAGATATCAACGTTAAAGGAACTGTTCGAGTTCGCACAATGTGCAGACCCTCATCACCAGATACTCTGGAATATAGAATCCAAAGTTAATCCCGTCATCCCCGGCGCAACTCGGAGCGTCGAAGATTTTGTGACAGCGCAACATGCTGAGTTCGTCTCCAGTGGCTATGACCCGTCCCACATCACTGTGAGCATTTATCGCTTTATGTAGGTAGAAAGCGACCTCACTATTCATTAGTATCAGAGTTTCGACTGGCGTACTCTGGTGGCGATGAAGGTAGTGTAACTCACTGAATTCTTGAGAAATATATCTTAGTGGATATCCAGTCGTTAGACGACAGGTTTCCAACATCAGCTTTAATTAGCGAGTACGCATACAGTTTCTAGTACTGAAAGTTTTACTGAAAATGCATTATAGGGATTCCCTCGTTGCGAGCAGCAATGGAATATCCCCCTGGCTTGCTGGTATTCGGCTTGAAGATTTCCCCGGGTCAACCATAGACGTCCAAATCGCAAATGCTGCCAGATCTATTAAAGCAGATGTCTTGTCACCTGCTGCATTTTACTCCAACAGTTCCGGTGATGATGCATCATTACCCGGATATATTCCATTTACCACGGTGGATATGATTGAGTCTGCGCATGAACTTGGTATGACTATTGTACCCTGGACGGTAGGTTGCTCTGTTTGTTCAATGTAGTCCATTGCCTAATCTGTGGTATAGGTCGACCGCCTTAACATCGCTGACCAGCTGGTCAGCTGGGGTGTAGATGGTATTATTACGGATTATCCCAGTATCCTCCGTAGATGGGCAGGTTTGAAGAACCTCAAGCTCGCACCTAGGTTTCCTAAAGAGGAAGTTCTATTCTGTCTCCGGAAACATATTCAGACGGTATAGACACATGGACGGACTATTCTAGATGACTGGTTAATAGCTAACCGGAGCAGTGATTCATATTTGTACATCAGATATTTTTTGGATGGATACCACTGGCAGTAGAGTAGATGTTGGGGACCCCCCGTTACTAATTTTAAATTTATTAATAGCACGTGTAGCTTAGGAGCGACATGTCCTCTTCTGATTTTCGCAAGGATGCTATCACCAGGGCAGTAGCCCGCTATCTACCGATTCTGAGCTTTCTAGTTCTGAGTCTGCTGGCGTTTGACTTGTGCTTGAATATTCTGCAAGATTCTTCCCAGGGTAAGACCAGGAGATTGGATATTCAGGTTAGTGCTGCAATGCCATTAACAACTGTGGTATGCTCATATGCGGGGGAGCAGGCACATCGCGGCGGTAGAGGCGATGCTATTGAGAATACTCTTCCCGGTTTTGCATGGTGTTATTCACTGGACTGACAAGGGACTTATAAACGGTGCTACTACTCTTGAGTTGGACAATGGCATAACCAAGGTGAGGTTTGGCACGACCAGAGCATTACAACCGAGAAATGCCAGGATACTGTACCCTCTGTACAGCCGGTTTTCATTATTGCCAGAATGCTGCGCTAATTGATGTCCTCCGCTAGTTCGAAGGAGATCCCGACTTCCCGTATGTTGGCAAGTTTATTGTGAATCTTACACTAGCACAAATCAAAACACTGGATTGTGGCTCTAAGCGTATAGACGGCTTCCGTGAGCTCTGCTATATGCGTCCCCACTGTCTAAAGTATTCAACTACAGTTCGCTCTCCAGCTAACATATCCCGGAACGAGGATATCCACTCTCAAGGAACTCTTTGCGTTTGCAAATTGCGTAGATCCTAAACGGAAAATACGTTGGAATATTGAATCCAAAATTAATTCATCGCATCCCGCTAGCACGCACGACATTGATACATTTGTGACGAAGCAGTATGCAGAGTTTGCGCGGAGTTCATATACGCCCTCTCAAATCATTGTATGGTTCAAGATGTATGAGCGTCACGGCTGTATTTCTCGCTGCAGTACCAGAGTCTCGACTGGCGGACACTGGTGGCTATGAAGGTCAGCATAGTAGGTTGATCGATACGCATGGTTAACACCGTCTGCAGAGACTTGATTCCCGGATAAGAACGTCCGCTCTTATTTCTCCGTCAGTATTCATGTTATGCTCTCTGCGACAAATCGAGTGAATTTGAGAATTTTAGCAAGACCGTCATCATAGGAAGCAATACCACATCGCCCTGGCAAGCTGGCATACGACTGGAGGACTTACCAGGACCTTCTCTTGATGTCAAGATAGCGAACGCGGCACATTCTATTAAAGCAGATGTACTTTCACCTGCGGCGGCAGGAACGCTTAATTATCTACCATTCACGACGCAGGCCATGATAAAAAGGGCGCACGAGTTGGATATGCAAGTGATACCATGGACTGTAAGGACTCAACCACTGCCAGTGTGATAACGCATGTATCTATTGACTGGATTTAGGTCAACAGTCTGAGTTTGGTCGAGGAGCTAGTGAAGTGGGGAGTGGAGGGTGTTATAACAGACTACCCGGGTGTGGTGAGGCGGTGAGCTAAGCAGAACGGCTATGGTACGGGGGAGAGATATAGTGAGGAAGCGGTGGTTGAGTGCCTGCAGCTGGCGACGGGGCGGAACGGAAGGGATTAGTACACAATCCCAAACTCCGACTCTCCCAAACTTGTCCCCATCCGCCTCTGCTCGTTCTCTATAGATATGGCCACCGTGCACGTCGCAAAAAAGGCGGTGACCATTGCACCCACCGTCCGCACCTTGCCTTCAGGCCTCCCAGTTGCCCCTCTTCTAAATCTCGCTGCGCGAGCCCCTGCCTCTAGCCACGGTCATGGTCATGGTCATGGCCCAGCAGGCCCACGGGCTGACGCCCCACCTAGTTGGGCAGGCGGCATCTCGAGAACGCCAACTGGTCTCGTTTCAAAGACATATATGACATGTACGTTACTTCTTAGCGGGGCAAGAAATTCTTCTGAAAAGATGGAATGCAGCGCCACCCTATTCGAGTTACCAGCAGCGCCACCTTCACACTTCAGTTGCCCGGAAGGACGTTGATGTTCCTGATTTCTCAAAGTATCGCGCTTCCAACACTGAAACAAACCGTGCGCTCTCGTACTTCATGGTTGGGACCATGGGTGTTCTCAGCGCATCGCTCGCCAAGTCCACCGTGACAGAATTCCTGCAGACTATGGCAGCCTCTGCTGACGTTCTTGCCCTTGCCAAAGTTGAGGTCGATCTCTCCAGTATCCCCGAGGGAAAGAATGTTATCATTAAATGGCGCGGTAAACCCGTATTCATCAGGCACAGGACATCGGACGAGATTCAAGAAGCCCGTACTACCGATTGGAAGGGTTTGCGCGACCCACAATCTGACGATGCACGTGTGAAAAAGCCGGAATGGCTCGTTATGCTGGGGGTTTGCACGCACTTGGGTTGCGTACCCATTGGCGAGGCTGGTGACTTTGGAGGCTGGTATGCATCGTTGTTGTTTCTTTTCGCGTAAATATCTTAATCATGGATTTGAAGGTTCTGCCCTTGTCATGGTTCCCACTATGATATCTGTATGTTACTCGTCTACCCCACGTAATGGTACTGACACTTCTATTTAGCTGGTCGCATTCGGAAGGGACCTGCGCCAGTAAGAGAATTTTTCTTTATCGAGAGTTACTTTATCTGACGATGATACAGCTGAACCTTGAAGTACCCTCGTATGAATTTACAGAAGGGGACAGTAAACTCATTGTTGGATAGAGATGGGTGGGAGCTTTAGACAGGATAGACATTAGTGCGATTAATAATATTTACCCTGTCTCGATCCAACCACCACCTGTTTGAAACCTTAATCTCCAATACCACAATCTCATGGTGAAAGTCCAAATCTTGAACCTCGAGAGCTTCTGTAGCTGGTTCACACCTGGCGGTTTATACGTGATTGCTTATAGTTGGCTATTCGGAATGTGTGAGTTACAACATAGCGTGAACCTGACATTTGAGTCATTCTGTCCAGCGATATGGGTTTCGTTCTTCGGTGGTAAGTGATGTGCCTGCGCTCGTTTATGACCTTTGTCTAACCTGTACCATCGTAGGCGTAATTGCCTTTAAGGCCCTTCGTTAGCATCTCCTTCAGTCTTTCCGATCATCTCCGAGCTGAATTTACCAAAGCCCGTCAACAGTTCGGAGCGCTCCAGCACAAAACGTTTCCGATATACTTCGTCCTATCCATTGTGTTATCGTCATTGATCATTGTGCATTGGGTGTTCGCGCATCCTGATGTTGTCACGTACATCTGGCGACCCTGGGTGACGGATGTTGCGCAGTTATACGCTCTTCTCGTTGCATTTGGGTCTCAATCCCTCAATTATTTTGTCATCGGCCCAACTACCAGCAAGTAAGTGGACGGGGGTGCGAGGAGATGCATCTTACATTTAACCTCAGGACCATGTTCGAACGTTACAAGTTAGAAAAGGAGGAGGGAAAGAACCATCATGGACCGGGCGTGCGTAATGACAAGAAGCATTGTTGCGAATGAATCCTAATCTCTCAGCAGGTTTCCGACAAAATGAAAGCGGTGAACCGTAAATTCGGAATGTTGCATGGGATCAGTTCATTTTTCAATCTAGCTGCGGTCATCGCTCTTGCATTCCATGGGCTATATATTGGGAATGCTGGCGTCAAGGGCTACTGAGTGAATGAGTGAATGAGTGAATTAAATCTTAACGTCCATCTTTACAACCAGCTATTGTAGCAATAGGTAAATTGAACATACGACTAGAATACAAAGATACTGCCCTTCACGTTTTCACGCACCTACGGACTCTATCTCCGGTAGGTATCCTTCCCGTAGACTACGCTCTAGTTTCCGGATCTCCTCCATTGATTTAGCGCTGGCGATGGCAGCTCTCACCCTCTCCCGCTCTTCTTTGGTCATCAAGCGTCCTGCCTTGCCCGTCACGAGCATAGGCTTGGGCTCGTCGATAGTTAGTGCCGGTTTTGCTGATTGGGTTGACACAGCTGTGGATAGCGTTGTCGCTAGCTGCGTCATCAGATTGTCTGGCGTAAGAAATAGGTTCTTTGCAGCTTCACGCTCCTGAAAATGCCAACACGAGCCACGGGACGCGTGGCACACCGAGTGAGTTGTTGTGTTTGAGCAATGGTGCGAAAGAAACGGGGGTGCTGGTGAGCGGGCGCACCTTGTCCCGGATTCTCTGGAAATCCAAAACTCTCAGCCCAGGGATTCTCCAGGCAAGCCACTCGCGATACCATTTCTTCTCCTGCACAGGATTTCCCACAAGTGAGAGATATTGGAGATTTTTGAGCTCTTTTAGGGGTTCGAGGTCGCCTAGCTCAGTAATGTTGTTGTTGGTGAGTACCAGAGTGGCTAGGTTGGGCACGGAAAGGTGGATAGAGGTAGATATGCTCGATATTCGATTATTTGCCAGTAGAAGGGTATGTAGGCGCCTGAGCAATGGCAGGTTTCCAAGCGTAACGACGGCATTGTCCGTAAGGTCTATGGCATCGTGTTGATCCTATATCGTTGTCATCGACGATGATGAGAGGAAGGGTCATAGGACACACTCTTGTTACACCTAGGTTTTCGATTGCTGGTATTTTGTAGCCTGTAGTTGGAATAAGTTGAAAAAAAAGAAAGTAAGGAATGAGCGCAACGAGCCTCTGAGGTCTAGTTGACGTTCTTTTACGGGATTGAGGCCAGAAGTGGCCTGAGCAAGGAGCTCGGGGGTGAGCTTCATGGTGATTGCGAGGAAGCGAGGATTTGCAAAGTTTAGACAAACACGACTTCAAGTGAACCGCGACCAATGCTGCCCATCCACAGCCGCCTGCATCTGTCAGCCGTCTCTACCGTCTCATCCACTTGCATTATTCATTCTTCCGACAGGTACACCGATGCCGATGTAAAGTATATCTTTGTGCCCGACGGCGTTGAAGCACAGGCGCTTGTCATCAACCGTCTGTCCGGCGACATTTCCCTGAACCGTACGTCCTCAATCATCAGTATTCATCCCATTCAGACTCTGGACGCGTAGATTGGAAAGCATCACTGCCTCCTTCGGCCCGTCGTTCGGGCAGAAGTATATATGGCATCCTTGGGATAATTTCCCTGACTCTGTGTCAGTCACCACACTACGTTCCTATGAATGTGTTGACATATGCGCCTGTATAGCCGACTATATAATCCTCATGACTGGGCGTGAACCACAGGGCCGCTTCATGGGCCACGATATATACCGTGCCACTAAATTCGATATTTTATCCATTAACTCTAATATTTCTGCCTATAATCCACCTCACCCCGTAGAGGCTCACCTATTGGCACTCGTACGTTCGCATCTTGAGGGTGGAAACTTCCTCTTCTCGTATGACTGGGATCTGACCAGACGCCTCCAAACTCAATGGGACAACCGAGATAGTGATGCCAGAATGGCATTATGGGAAGTCGTGCGTTGACAGGCTTGTGCTTATTGTATTGTCACCAATCAAATTCTAGGCGGACGATAGGTTCTTCTGGAACAAGTAATTGTGAACGCGTTGTGTACACCTCCACCAATTGAATATCTCACAGGTACTTGCAGTCGAGACTCTTGGAGGCAGCGTCATCAAAGTCAAAAAAAGATGCCGTAAGTTTCTCCGTGTGTATCACAGCTCCCATCATAGTCTTTTCCCGTTAGATTGGTTCATACATTTTGCCGCTCGTGTATGGCAGTAGGTGCATAATTAGGTGATTCGAAACATAATACTCATCGAGTTGTAGCTTTTGACCTGCGGCCCGTTTTCATTAATGGACGCCATATGCAACTGTGCTTGATCAGCCGCCGTTCGCGCTACCGGGCAGGAACACGGTATTTCCGAAGAGGGATTGACGAGTCGGGCCATGTTGCGAATTTCAATGAAACGGAGCAAGTGCTACTAGTAGAGAAGCAAGCATCTACTGGTGCAACGTCAGATGACACCTTCGCGGCGAAGCTAAGTTTTGTGCAGATTAGAGGCAGTGTTCCTGTATTTTGGGCAGAAGTGAACACTTTGAGGTACAAACCCGATCTCCAAATCATGGATCTTCAAGAAACTGTCAGTTCTTATCTCTTCCTTCCAAAGTGGCCTTGACATGTGCGTCATCGCAGGTTGATGCAATGAGATTGCATCTGCAAGAACAGGTATCAATTTACGGAGATCAAGTTTTGGTTAATCTTGTAAATCAGAAAGGTCATGAGAGACCTGTCAAGGAAGCTTTTGAACGTTATCTCTCTCAAGTTAGCGTCCCGCAGCCATGCCTTACTCCTTCTGACGTGCACTAAAGCTTAATTTATCGAACGTGCGATACCAATATTTTGATTTCCATCACGAGTGCAAAAACATGCGCTGGGACCGGATATCCATCCTCATCGACAAGATAGAGGATGAAATAGAGCAACATGGGTATGACAGCATTCTTTCCTTCTCCAATACTTCACTCGTGACACGATATCATAGCTATTTCCACCTCAATGCATTACAGGGGACTATCGTTAGATCTCAATTGGGCACTGTAAGGACCAACTGCATGGATAACCTTGATCGGACGAATGTGGCGCAAGCTACTTTAGCGAAGTGGATTATCAACAGAATGCTTCGGGAACTTGGTATTATACCTCAAAGCGCCGGAGTTGATGATTACGAAGCATTCAGTAAAGATTTCAGAGAATGTGAATCGTTTTAACCAAATACTTGGGTATAAGGTCACTGACATGTTATACAGTATGGGCAGACGAAGGAGATGCGATAGCCAGAGCTTATGGTGGTTCGGATGCACTCAAGTCGGACTTTACCCGTACAAACAAGAGGACTCGTAGAGGCTTGTTAGAAGATGGTTATAAATCTGTCATGCGTTACCTGAAGAACAATTATTTTGATGGAGCGCGGCAGGTAAAGATTAAAGTCTCTTCTCAAGTCGGGTGCTAACTTTTGTGCTAGGATGCTTTTGATTTGGTGACAGGTTCATTTATACCCAGAAAAAATCCACTATCTGCCTTGTATCTGGTGACGGACACCCGTCCTTTGATAATACGCTCGGTGTGTATCGCTCATTGAGCCCATAAGCCTTATATGACGATGTTTCAGATGCCTTTGGCAGCATGTTTCTCATTGTTCATGATTTGCGCTGGTCTTACGCTCCCTCGATCCTCTGGTGTGTCATTTGCTTCCTATTTAGCCGATAACCCTGATGCAGAGTCAGACTACTCCCTGGCATACTATTTCTTATTTTGGTTCGTTGTGCTCTCGCTGTCTCTTGCATTTATCCTGTTGCACGGCATTGATTACGTGTCCTGGCCCCGGCTCCTTCCTCCAACGAACGTCATCTACTATTCTGGTCCGGGGTACCGTTCAGGACACCACGGCAAGGGTATTCAGGGTGTTGGAAAGTTGAATATGGAGCCTGCGAAGTGGCTTACACATGGAAGGCTGAAGGGCGACGAGCTTGAGCTAGGCATAGGGTCAAAAAAGAGGGTAGACTAGGTGTAAAGACCCTGGGAATGTGTGGTAATGCAGTGTGACGGAGTCGGAAATTTTATTGGCCAGCTGAGACGTCTGTTTAGCCAGCATACAGTTAGATACCCACACTTGTTTTCAAGCATCCATGCCACCAAAAGGTACAAAGCGCGCGTCCCCCGGCGCTGAAGAGGAGAAAAATCCCCTTCAAAACGTCGAGCTAAGCGATGAGGATGCCCGAAAGTTGCAACAGGTGCAACGCGAGATCGCCCGTGCGGAGTTGGTCCTCGGTTAGTGTGAAGTTGCTTTGTCCCTTTTGCTCGTGCTTAGATGCATCCCTTTCCTCAGAGCGGCAGGCTCAGCTCAATTTGGTTCCTGTGTATCAAAAAAGGCGCGAAGTCGTTCGCACCATCGAGAAATTCTGGCCTGTTGCGTTACTGAATCACGCGGTTATTGAAGTACACACAACACATACCGCTGACCAACTTGCTCTGAGTTACCTCGAGGACCTGTGGGTCGAACGTGATAAGCAAGAGCCCAGGTGTTTCACCCTAGAATTTGTAAGCTTGAACAACCCCCATGTGTGTTGCTTGGGTGCTAATAGCCACAGTATTTCAAAGAGAACCCGTTCTTCACAGACAAGGTACTCAAAAAGGAGTTCAAATATGTCCCACCTTCTGCCTCTGCCGATGAGAAGGCGGATGAAGATGGCATTACTCCGTCCATGTTGGACTTCTCATGGGAGCGAGACGTGAAACTATCGGTGAGTTTGTAAATTCACGTGTGCAAGGGACCTTTTACGAGATTTAAGTGCAGGCGATTGAGATAAACTGGAAAGATGACAGCAAAGCCTTGACAAAGTTGTATCCGCGTGATGTGGATGAGGATGGCAACATCTTCGAACATGGCAGTTTCTTCAATTTCTTTGTGCTCGACGATGACGCTATGGAGGTTTGTATGCCAGATCAACGGCTTGATTTACGGAGATAATATTTTCCAAATAGATTGGCGCACTGATTGGCACCGAGATATTCCCAGATGCAATTGACTACTTCCTGGGAACCAATAACGAATTGGATTCAGAAGACGAGGACGATGAGGATGACGAGGACGCGGAGGAAATCGACCTTGAAAAACCGCGGTCGAAGAAACGGCGGGTGTAAAGCTATCTTTAGAGGGCTATTTATAGGACTAGTGATGGACATCATTTTTTGAGCCAAAAAGGCATGGCTTGGGACCTGCGCTTATTATATGTATTAGGGCCGTTTTCCTCTCCCCATCATGCGTCCGCTTCCCTCCTTTGTCGTCTCTGTGGTTGCCCTCCCAGCCATCGTGGCCGCCGTACACCATGTCAATCCCCATGAAGCACGCCAGGCGCTACCAGGTTCTTTCACCCTAACAGGCAGTGGGTCATCCATCTCCGGTAGCCTTTCGACGACCCCCGCAACGACTGGTCCAATTGTCTCTGGCACCTCGACATCCACAGGCGTATCTGTCCCCGGCTCCGTCGCTACAATACCTCCTGCGTTACCTACGACTTATTCATTTTCTCTGGAGGCAACGAATCCAACCGCAGTCCCTCTTTCTAGCATTGTCTTAAACGCACCCTCTGCACCAACGAGCCCTTTGGCCAGTACACCCCCGTCAGGCGCAGTCCCTACCTACTTGTCCAACGCACCTCCTCTTCCTAACGGTGCGTTGAACTTTGTAAACAAGGACAAATACATGTGTTCCCACACGCTATCCAATCATGTACTAACTGTTCATGTCTGACCAGTTCTCACGTTGAACCCGGCAAACTATCCTCCGCTTGACAAAGTACCTCCTACCGATACTTCTGAGGTCCAGCAGTGGATTGCCGATGTACAGAACTCCGGTGTAGAGATCCCAAATATACAACCTACCGTGGCCGGTCCGTTTACTTACTAATAAGCCGAGCTAATCTTAAACTGAGCTTACTCCCGCTATTTTTAGGCGGTTGCCCTGCAAATCCACAGGCTGCTACTGACCCCACCCGTTGCTGGTGGACCTGTGGTGGTTGCACTCGCAAGTCTGATATCACTGATTGCCCTACTCACATGGAATGGGGTCTGACGTATGACGATGGACCTGCATACTACACGACACAATTACTAAGTTATTTG
Organism: Amanita polypyramis BW_CC; assembly: GCA_001691755.2. Lineage (NCBI taxonomy): Eukaryota > Fungi > Basidiomycota > Agaricomycetes > Agaricales > Amanitaceae > Amanita > Amanita polypyramis. Next base: position 255,582 of record JNHY02000006.1, on the reverse strand, counting down.
GACCAAGTGCAACTCAAGTCGACATTCTTCGTTGTTGGGTCCCGCGTCATTTCTTTCCCCAGCATTTTGCAAGCGGAATACTTGGATCAACACCAGATTGCCATTCACACATGGAGTCATCCTCCTTTGACGACGTTGACCAATGAGCAGATTATAGCTGAGCTAGGCTGGTCCAAGAAGGCCATCAAAGATGTCCTTGGTGTTACCCCCAACATGATGAGACCCCCTTACGGCGATATCGAGTAGGTAACCTGACAATCGTGTGATCATGTGTGTGTTTAATATGTCGCAGCGACCGTGTCCGTGCAATTTCAATTGCTATGGGCCTTCAGCCTGTCATGTGGAGCCGCATTAGTCCAGCTGCAACCTTCGATACTGGAGGTAATAACATGTTCATTTTTCATGCATGCATGCGATATACTCACCAGGTACTAGATTTCGACATTCACAGTGGTATTACAGTCGTCAGCCAAGTCCTTCAAAACTGGGAAAACATCATAGGAAACGCATCAACAAGGAGTACTGGCTTCATCGTTCTGGAGCATGACCTTTTCCAACAGACTGTCGAGGTCGCCACTGGCTACATCCTCCCAGATGCTATTGCGCACCAGTTCACTATCAAGCCCGTCATTACCTGCTTGAATAGGACTATGGCCGATGCATATATCGAATTGAATGATAACAAGACTAACCCTCCACTCATCGCACAATCGGGTGTTGTCACCCTTACTGCTACACCAAGCAGTGTCATTCAGGCTACGAGCAATTCACACAACGGCTCATCTGCCTCAATACAAAATGCTCCCGGTCTAGCCCTTGCTGTCATGACTGCCGTTGTCGGTTTTATTGTCGGCGCGGCGACCGTCTTCTAGCGCATTTCCATTGTCCCCATCGTGGAAATGACCAGACAGTTATCCTGGACGGCAAAAAATGCGCAAATTACGTGGATTGCTTTATCTCCTTAGTGCATTCCGATCGATCATGAAGCCCACCCCAAATTGTTGAATGGCTTCTTTCCAAATGGACATTTCATATGAGAATATTTTGCTACTTGACGTACATGCCTGCTGGCCATATGACGGCATTGTGTATACCAATAAATTACTATTTGACTAAGTAGAATTATTTCGTTAGAGTTATCCAGGCATCTGCTTCCTAGTACTTGGATACCAGTGGAGAGCGGCATGCAGGCATTCGACCTCATGGAGGATACACAATGCTGACGTACTAGGGTAGTTCGATGCGTCGGATTGTACGGAAATAATATCACCCGGAGGCGTAGTAATGTCAGTGATAGATATATCAGAGACTAGTTCCCTGTAGTCTAGACCTTATGTACAGTAAGTTTATTCTAAGCACAATAGACAACGCATACAACCTAGTAACGTACTATTACCTTCGGAAGTACGCCAATATATAGAATACTAAATAATAGCGATAAAGCGTGTCATGAGATCGTGACTGTCAATGGTCAATGAAGTATGAAAAATATCATCTAGAAGTCGTGCACAGAATGTATAATATGAATATGCAAAAGTTGCAACCTCATTGCAACCATTACCTATTTCCATCGTAAGTTCGTCCGTTTACCAGTCAGTTACTGTTTCGTCTGCCTCGCAAGGTTCAAGCCACCTGTGATTCTTCATATCCCTTGCATGGGAACGTCGTCGCATGTCGACAGCTAGCATGGGCTCGAGGAATTCGCACAGTGCGGTGGACTCGGCCTCGTTGTACAAATATTTCTCAGTCATCACGCGCTTCAACGGCCAAAACTTAAGCATTCGGATATAGCGCAGCGCGCCTGGAAAACGTGCATTAGTTAGCAAGTCTCTCTGAAGCGGTGGACTTTAAAATTACCGGCATGATCAAACAACTCTCTGCTGTATCTGCCGCCCATCTTGACTTCCATGGGAAAGTCTCCCATCAGTTCGATTATTTGCGCCATATGGTCATCGTCTTTCGTGAAAAGTTCCCCCTGTCCTTGAGGGTCAAACAAATACTCCGTAGTCAATAGTTCAAAGGCCTTTTCAAAGACCAGGAATTTAAGTTAAACATTAAGCTCGCCTCGTAATACGACTTACCAAACAGGCCACGCTCCATATGTCAGCTCGTGCGTCCCAGTCACTACGGCCGAGAATAGCTTCGGGAGCACGATATTGACGTGTCTGTATGTCATCGGTGAAATGCTTCGTTGAAGGCGTAGCATTTCCAAGATCGGCAATCTTGACAGATATCTGAGGTAAAGGGCCAGGAGGAATATGTGCGGGTAACAAGGATTCTCGAATGGATTCACCATCTTTACACTCTTCACAGGCTACCGAGTTTGGAGAACCTATGTCGGGTAGCCCGTAAGCGAACACGCGACCCCCACAAGGAGTTGGAGGAGGGGTACTAGGGCATGGTAATGCAGGTGTGGGAGTAATGGATGGCACAGAACTATGCAAATCCTGCCAGGAATGGGGTATGATGGTCTTCTGTCTGACATCCCCACTATCACGTTGAGTACAGTTCTTGGGACGCTCTTCTATCACAGAACGATGCTTGTGTTCCGGATCTGTGCATTTGCACGATGATGACCGGTGTTTATAAGTATTTGAGGATGGAAATGATGGTTTCCGATGACGGGCAGGACGCAGGTGTAGTTTACCGAAATTACAAGCCGCAGAACATCGGAATGGCGCAGTTTGTGTCAGCAAGGAGGGACAGGACGGATGGGTTGGTTTGACCATATCCAATGCGTGACCGTGTTTTGTAATATTCTTGTGAAAGACGTTAATGAATGATGTAGTCTTCAACTTCATGGATGATTTTTTTTGGGATGATAGATGCACCCCTGCAGTAGTAGCCGAAGAGTCCTCTGATGTCCCAGTCAAGTTCGACATTGGTCCATCTTCAATTAATTGTATGCTGGTATTAGACAGCTGCAGGCAATCTCCATCCGCTCCTGCCGCGCCGACAACAGCAGAAACAACAACAGCGGGCGCGGGTGCTGCCACACCAGGGTCCTTCCAAAAGCCAGATGTTGATGCACCGGAACGTGATTGTGAGTGTCCTGACCGCCGGTTCCCATTCTTCTGTGCAACAGAAAGCTCATTGGAAGATTGCAGTATTACTGATTTGGCCTTGGTACGTACACCACCATTCGCACAAGAGGATGCCAATTCAGTTTCGATTCCTGCGCGTGCCTTCCCCTTTGGATCTGGGAGTTTGGTAGACTTGCACAGTTCTGAGTTTCGATTGATCCCACCAGGGTAGGAATGCAAGACGCCTGTCCCCGTGGTTAGTGACTGATACGAAGATGTTGGTGGAGTACTAATGTTGCTGCTAGGATTCGTCGACGCGGCAATTGATACTATCGACGATAATGACGAGGACGTAGACGGTGGCGACTGGGTACCAATCTTAGACTGCGGCAGAAGTGGGGTTATCTGGCCCTTTCCGGCGCCGCCCACCTCAGCTTCCCGCAAAGACTTGTCGGTAGGGGCTGACACAGATAGGATACTGGGGGCTTTGGGTAATATTGATGATGTATCTATGCTGGCATGGGTGAAAGTGTTCATTAGTTGCCTCGGAGCACCATAAGAACCGCCAACGCTGCTTTCACTGGGTACGCCGCTTGGACAACCGCGTAGACTCAAGCTCGAGTAACCAGTTCGTCGTAGATTTCGGCTAGGGCTTGCCAATGGCTGCGAATCAAATATCTGAACTTGTCTACGAGTGCGCTGCTGTAGGTGAGGTATTGTCATTCCTGAGCGTGTCTTGGTGGGAAAGGGTACGCCGACGCGACGTGATGTTGGGCTAGGTGATTGTGATAGTTCGTTCTGAATGTGATTCTCGATGTCCGGGATGGAAATCACTAAATGGGGAAAGAGAAGGTTAGTTCGATTGGTCAAAGATAAGGTTCAATTATAGACATAGGTGACGTAAGTATGTCCAAATTATAAATATGGCAATGACACGCGCAATGGGTGCGGGGCCGAGATAAGGAGACACGAGGACTCACATATATTCTCTGGCTTGATGTCTGTATGGACGAGGTCACATTCGTCATGGAGATACTCCAAACCCAAAAGGATTTGTTTCACAATTGACCTGACCAGAGCTCGAGGTACACCCTTCTTGTGGCGTTCTATTAGTGCCAGTAAATTTTCACCCAAGGGCTCGAAAACAATGCATATATGACTTGATTCCATGCCTTGATGGGTGAACGAGTCGAGGTATGAAACAATGTGCGATCTTCCGGGATGGTTCGGTGAAAAAGACTGTACGCGAGAAAGCAATTTGATCTCGTCACGGGCTGTCTCAGCGTACCGTCCGGCACTCTTGACAACTTTCAATGCAGAATACCCTTGTCTTGATGGTGGATCAGTACACGCACCTTGCATAAAAGAAGCGTAGAAGCGGAAGCACATACTGCGCATCTTTCACGAGCCAGACAGTGGAGAAATGACCCCATCTACGCCACCCGTGTGAGCAAGAAAGAGAAAGAAGACACCAAAATACGCACCCCAATTTTCTAACGACGCGGTAGCGATTGTTCTTGAAGGGATCATTAACTTTAATGGGCAAATAGCCACCAGCGTTGTAGTCGGCAGGACTCTCTTCGTCTTTACCCGATGGATCGTCAACCGGGAGGATCTTGGGACCAGTAGGGGTTACGACGTATTGGTACTTGGCACACGGTTTTTTATGAGCCATATAGGAAACCTGGAGAGGTGTGCGTCGCAGACGAAGAGTGAGGGGATAGGGTGTGTTGATGGCGGGTCGCGTTGGGATGTGAATCCGCGCACTCTGATTGGCTGTCACGCTGGCAGTCACAGAGCACTTCCGATTGGGCCAGATAAGACACCCTTACTGCCCTTGTCCATCCAAGTCGCCGCCTTGACCGTTCGCTCTGACAACCTGACTAAGGCCTGTGCGATCCCTTCGGCCAGATAGCTGCTTACATACAACAGAGTGTGGCGCAGTTACTTTGGACTAGTGGTGACAACGATTGGATGGATGTTTTTGGCGCAATGCGCCACAGCTATTGTAGTTCCTGGTGTCCAAGATATGTAACTAGCTAACAAAGGAAATACGGGATATGACATCTATATGTAGCCAGGAGTAATGGGGGTACCTGGATAAGAGATGCGGACCGGTCGACGGTGGCGGAGGCTGACGCAGATATTGTGACAGCGCCAGTGGAATAACCTTTTCCTTAAGACCTTGTCCAAACTTGCATTCGCTTCTCCGCTCTCCACCCACTTCCCGGCCTGGTCCCCCCGAACCCTTACATATATACGCGAGTATCGCAATGGCGCGGGTGGATCGTAATTCGCCCCTCTACCCCGGCTTTCCTATTACTCACGGCAAGCCCTCAAACATGTATACCACCAGCTTCATAGGCGCCGTTGAAGACCTATGGGAGATGTACAGGTTCGTGCATAACAGGCCCAATAATGTCCAAATCTCATCACATGTTCTAGTGACAACCCGGCTGACTACACCATCGGGGAGCCCATTGGTTTTGGTTCATCTTCAATCGTCTATTCGGCAGTTTATATCCCTCGCCCCTCTGGCAGGCCCGTCCCCTGCGCCCTCAAAGTACTCGACCTAGACTCCCTTCCACCGCGCTCGCTCCAGCTTCTTCAGCGCGAAACCAGACTCATGTCCCTGTCAAAGCACCCTAATGTTCTTCGAGTTAGGGGTTCTTGGATAAACGGCCATAAGCTATATATCGCGATTCGTCTTATGAATAAAGGTAGCGCTGCAGACGTGATGCGGTATGGTTGGCCTGGCGGCATGGAGGAGGAAGTCTGTCGTTGCATCCTCTTCCAGGCATTGCAAGGTCTTAAGTACGTCCCGTTCCCGCTGCACTTTCCCTCTGCACTCACGCCCGAACTCAAGTTATTTGCACATTAATGGATTCATACATCGCGACGTCAAAGCTGCCAATCTCCTTATTGACGACGATGGCACAGTCCTCTTGGGAGACCTCGGGGTAGCTGCAGACTTGTCTGAGGACACTTCGAACTATATATCTTCGTGTCATTCTTATAAGACATACACAGTAACGGCCAAGGCGGCTTTGTCCCTAGTGCCACCCCAAGCAAACCCTATGGGACCGTCGCGTTCAACTAGTTCGAACAAGCGGACCCCTCACGCTACCCATAGTTCAAAGCCCAGGATAGGTAAACGGAAGTCATTTGTAGGAACCGTGAGTGTTATCACGCGGAGTGCTCTTGCACCCATTACTTAGGAGTCTAACATTAATTTTCCAGCCCTGCTGGATGGCACCAGAACTCATTCAAGGCAAGCAGTACGATTCTGCTGCGGACATTTGGAGTTTTGGAATTACAGCCATTGAGTTGACCAAGGGACGGCCCCCCCGCTCTAGAGACCCCGCAAAAACTGTGTTACTTAGAACGTGAGATTCTATGTCTTGTATCAGACGACAATGCTTATTTGAGTGCATTCAAGCGTCCAAGAGGACCCACCCACAATTGATAGGGAAGGCGGTCCATTCAAATATTCGCGGGCTTTTAAAGAGATTGTGGATAGATGCCTAGCAAAGGATCCATCTAAACGGTATGTGTTTACGCGATGTTAACTTAGACGTAATTTTAATAGAACCTTGGCCCAGTCCATCAGCGGAAGAACTTCTTCAGATGCCGTTTTTCAAAGGAACGAAGAAGAAGTCTTATCTAGTCGGCGCCATCTTGAGTTAGTCCACAAATCAAACTCTAAAGCACAGCACCTGACCAAACATAAATAGGGGACTTACCACCCTTGACACAGCGGCTAGAGCGCGTAATCAAGCACAGCACGGTAATACATCGTACTATTGATTCCTGGGACTTTGCAACTACAATCAGCTCTCCGGGCAGCAGCATCCGAAGGCACTTGGCTTTTGGTCTGACTTTGGATTCAGATGAAGAAGATACGAACAGTGTGTTCAGTCCATATGATTCGGATGACGAGTTCGAAGAAGATTATGGCGGCGCCAAAGCTGATGAGGCCCCAGATAGCGATGACTACGTATTATCAGCGCCGTCGAGCAAACGCACTGAGGCTATTCCCATCCCATTCCCATCGGCACGTCCTACATTGAAAGTTACTGGTACAAGTTCCTCGTCTTCCCAGGGCGAGGATACACCATCGTCAGTATCAGACTCCCCTCTTAGGACTCCCAAGTCGCAAGTTGTAACTGCCGCGGAAATACTCCACCCAGAAGAAGTCGTCATGGCACCTGTGCTACCACCGCTGATGTATGGCCCACCTCCTGAAAGCATGTATCCATTGATGTTGGGAACGGATGCCAAGCCTAAACCCCATCGGTCAAATAAACCTATAAAGGCACCCGTTACACCCTCGCCTCCGCATTCTCCAAGCAGGCGCCCAGTGACTGCTTCAGGCCCTCTTGGATCATACGGGTTTCAAAACAGACGTCAGTCCCAACCACTAACCAATCCGAGTAGTCAGGGCATCTGGCAGAAGATACGCACGAATGTGCGCCGGCCTTCGTTCCGTGGTGGGGCCGTGGAGCTTCCTTGCCAGCCACCAAGTTCATTTGCCAGCAAGGCCATAAACATGTTCGGAACTAGCGGCAACAAGACGGATATATTAAATGCCTCACCCCCATCACACGAGGCCGTGCAGCAGGACTCAGAAGTACCAGAAAGGAAAGGACAAAGCAGTGCCGGACATTACGTGAACAAGGGAAGACACGCGGTCAATCGAAAAAGCAGTTGGACGTTTCAGGCAGTAGGTATGGACACAACCTTTTTCGTGTTGTCTGATAACTGACTACCCCATGATTAAGCTTTCAAACAGAGTAACAGGACATGAGTAGTCGCTCGTTAGTGTGGCTCCGCGTTTCATCCGCTCCGCAGCTATTTTTAAACTCTTGGACGGCAAGTATCTATGGATATACGGACCTCCGTTGCGGGCTAGTCGGATCTATTTACAATGTTTTCATCGTATCTTGTACAACCAATCTACTGCAGCACTCTTTTGGCAGATGCTAGTCGATTACTAGCAGTCGCCGCCTGCGCGCTAAAGAAGTAGAAAGACGGTCCATATGGTGGTGTTGTTTCCCATGGATCTATTCTTCACTGTGCCCGCCTAGCTCAATCGGATAGAGCGTCAGACTCTTAGGCGGAGTACCTTGCGATCTGAAGGCTGCGAGTTCGACCCTCGCGGTGGGCTACTGTTCTTTTTTCCCTTCCACGGTGATCTAACAGGCCTTGACTCGGGACGGTACTCTCACATTTATATTCTGTCGGTGAAACATCACGGTCAGCCAGAAAACCACAAACTGCTCTGTGATCATAGGACTACTCTCAGTTTATGGAAAATAGATATTGCTGCTATGAGAGAAGAAAAGTGTAGTAATGTTCTTGATACATATAACTCTCAATATGAAGATCATTGTAGATGCTTTGGGGCATAGAAAGTGTTATCAATGTGGTAATATCTGTGGTAAAACACAAGGTAAGTGAAAGTGGAAAAAAAAAAAAAAAGTGAACCAATTAGCCCACCGCGAGGATCGAACTCGCAGCCTTCAGATGCCCTATTGACTTTCGTCTTAAAAGTCTGACGCTCTATCCAATTGAGCTAGGCGGGCTGCACTAGACCACTAGTGTTGGCCCTTGTGTCGGTCTTTCGCTAGAAAATAGGAATGATGCTTACTATACAGTAATTACAACATAGCTAATAGGCGGGTACCGCGGCGTTTCGGACATAGTGGCATAACTTGATATAGTGACGTAAATGTACCTTACACTCCAACCCTTGACAGGCGGAAGGAAGTCAGTGGAGCATTCGCTTAACCAAAGTGTACTGCTGTACCTGTGCACGACTTTTTTCTGATGAAATTTCCATGCATCAATGTTTTCGGAATCAGACACGGAGATTACGACTTACTTGTCCGGAGAAACGGATTACTTCTTTCTTTTCTAAGATGAACAATGTTCTCTCAAGGGCATGACTGGAATATCCTTGTTGTGTAACAAATTCCCGGACCAGGCTCTGATAACTTGTGCTCCAACCAACTGGCAGCCGGCGCCGAAGCTCGCGCTCTATACGTGACATTTCTTCATTCAATTCTCCTCGAGTTAAACCATCGGCCGATCCGGTCGTGACCGCGTCCATCGTCGAGAACTTGAATAATCGGATTGCCTCCTCAACGTGATGATTTTGCACGACAGGCGATAAGGTCAATTTAGCCGACGCTTCAGATATACGGATAATAGCCTCAAGTTGGCTACAACTTCATGTTAAGACATGACTTTGACATGTACAAGTGGTCTATACCGGATTGTGATCGGGATTGAGCTTCTTTCATCATTATCACGCTCAAGCTTCTGCACATCTTGCCGCAATGTCACGAAATGACTGCTTAGCATCTCTTGAGCATCGGGCGATAATCGCGGCGCGCATTTACTATGCACATGAGTGATGTTTTGGTAACAGCGGAATACGGAGAATTAATTCCCGAACCTTTTGCAATAAGCGATGTAGCGCCTCATCTTGTCCAAGGGGATTTCTCCACTGTCGTCATTATCTTCATTTGGCCGATTCATATGAATATTCATAACATGACGGGCAATATTCTAGAATATATGTGAGCAGAACACAGTTGGGCTAAATAAGCACGGAATGACCCTATCTCGTGTTTCATTGTGCTCGTCCTTGACAATGAAAATCATGTCAAATCGGGAAAGAATTGTCGTTTGGAAATCGATGTTCTGTCAAAAGAATTAAGCAGAAAACATATTACTGTCGGGCGTTCCTTACTTCGCCAGGACTTCTTCCTTCATCGTACCGCCCGAAGACGGGGTTAGCCGCAGCCAATACGCTCGTTCGAGAGTTAAGGACAGTCGTTATACCAGCCTTTGCTATTGAAATCGTCTGCTGCTCCATTGCTTCATGTATTGCTACACGGTCTTCGTCCCGCATTTTGTCAAACTCATCTATGCAGACGACGCCTCCGTCAGCAAGGACCATAGCGCCACCTTCTAGATAGAACTCGCGCTGTATATGTAAGCATTGAATACCCTCCTATCCAGGAGAGTTCTCTTACAGACACTGGATCCCTCTGCACCGAGGCCGTCAAACCAGCAGCACTAGCACCTTTTCCAGTAGTGTAGACGGCTATTGGCGCCACCTAGTAGAACCCCTAAGCTGCTAGAATTTCATGAAGTAATAGAATCACCTTTTCAACGAACTTCAGGAGTTGACTCTTAGCAGTACCCGGATCACCGAGTAACAGGACGTTTATATCGCCACGTAGGCGTAATCCATCGGGAAGAAGTTTCTTTGTGCCACCGAAAAGTAGACATGTAATGGCCTTTTTAATATCTTATTGGTTATGGATCAGCATTGTTTTAACTTCACCGTTCTGCCTTAATACTGACCAAGACTCCCGTATATGCTCGGACCAACGCTTCTTGCAAAACGCTCATAGAAACCCTCACTCCTAGCTATATCCATAAATTCTTCTTCCTCCTCTGGGGAGAATTGTACACCGAACGGATTGGAACCACCAGCGCCGGAGGGTGAAGTGAGTTCAAGGTGGACAACTCGAAGGTATGGCTGACGCAGTGCTATCGCACTAGCATTTTTCTGTAGAAACGTTTATCAAAAACAGACACTGATTGCTAGAAGAATATGCACACGTTTTTGGATGACTGGAAGGTCGAATATATGCCGGTGGCAATCACCCTTGACCCGGGGACAACCTTACCGGTAAGGTACCTGTCCGCCGAGAGGAGAATATGTCGAGGAAGTTCCCCTACAGGTACCATATCTGGTGCTTCTTGGAGCTTGAGGGTTTGCTGATCCGCGAACGACGATTTATTATGAACTATCAAATAGGGATCTAGTGGGCATTCTTTTTTCCCGTCCGCCGAAGTGGCTTCACACTGTCGTGGTAAACCTCGATCTGAACCGTTTCCGAGCCCTCCCAGCCCACCAGGAGGATGCACGACTTTTATATGCCCACAAGCACGACATTGCAAATGCAACTTAGTTGCACGAGAAAACAGGACAGAGGCAGAAATAACGATTCCTGGTAGTCTGACAAGTTTGTTCAACGTGACAGCCGTAAGTTCTCGGAATTGTAGCATATTGAGCGCGGAAGAAAGAGTTATTTGTACTTTTGGCATTGCTTGATAGGGTGACTCTAACTGATCTTCGTCATTGGCATCTCTTCTAGGAGATAATATTAAACGTGCAGCACGAGCCGCCGCAGTTTCAAACTATAGGATCTAAGCGTGTGTGGAAATAACTGCGTGTCAAACATACCAAAGGAAGCACGTCTGCGGGTCTGTCCTGTATCGCATGGGCCAATTCGTCATTGTACAGACCAATATGCCGCAGATCCACGTCAAGAATGTAGTGTTTTAATAAGAGGTTGGCCCGAAGCTTATCTCTGAATGTATGTCAGGAAAGTTGAATTGTAGCACCAAAATGACTGCGCGCCTGTATATAAATTCTCCTCCAACCCGATACTGCAAAAGAAAATCCAGCAAAAGCTTTTCTGTTTCAGATGGCGCTTCTGGTGCGGTTGGCGCTGGAGTATCGTGGACCGAGACCGTATAGACATTATTGGCGTCAAAGCCTGACATTGTCGTAGATGTGAGAGTGGGCGCGCCCTGTTTGACTGATAATTGACTTCAGGGCAGGTTAAGTCGCGTCCGTACTCGTCTCATCCACGAACTGACGGTTCTTCCTGACTTAATTGAGGATTGTGTATCCTTCTCCACGGAAATAGGGAGAACGTTTTTGAGGCTGCACCTTCATCGCCTGTCATGTTCCCCATCACACTCCTGCATTATTCGTCCCTGCACAATCCCTTCCCCCAGCCACTCGAGGACATTTCATCACTGCCAGGAACGTGGTAATCTGTCTTTTATGAAATTCGGGCCTACCGTTTGCATTTCAAAGTTGCGTCATCATGTCTTTAGCAATCTTGCACCAACTAACATAGCGGCTATTCATTTCCGTGCGAGATTATTGATTCCGCTGTCGTCTCCTCAATGCATGTCTCAGATGTGGTGCTTGTCCTTGTTGAAGCTATTTTACTATACGACAGAGCTACACTGGTACAAGATTCTAACACCGGATGAGACACTCGTCTGATGGGCAGCCGAGGGGCCTGAGTTAAGCAGCTATGAGCTGCACTCAGCACTTCGTTTCAAGTGTTGCATCCCCGCTTATCGACCTGAAAGCACTTGTCTAGCTACATAGTTACAAATCCGAAAGCACATGGGTGTCACGCGTTTCGCGTAAAGCCCGTTATATATTGCTTATTTCACAGTGCATACAGCATGAGTGCAATGGATACAGATGAAACTTCTGTCGTCCATTCATCAAACACAGTATCTGGGCTCAGTGTATCACTGTAAGCAGAAACGTCTCTTTTCGTTAATGAAGTCTTCAACTCCTATCAGACACCCTCTGCCTATATTGAACATATCTGAACATCTAACTCGACGTAGACTACAAACTAACTCATCTAACCCTTTTCGTCCGTTATCAACAGCAATCATGGGCGATAGTGGGCTGACGATATTTTATAGTTTTGGGGGCCTTACTTGGCATTCAGAATGGGCGCGAGGTCGAAATTGTAAACACTTTTGAGCTGGCGGTTATGGACGATGCCGTCGATCACAACTACTTGATATCCAGGAGAGAACAATGTGCGTGAATGTGGCGTCCATCTTCATCGACGGACAAGTTGACACGCACCTTCCAAGACAAGCAGGTCTTCCCGTCACTCGAAATTATAGGGTGGTACACAGTTACTTCCTACCCCACGGCAAGGCACATTGCCATCCATGAACAGGTGCAGATCCTTTTCTTATATTGCCTGAAGCACGACACATTGTTTACTCTACCGACAAACACACTGACATGAGATTCGCCACTGGTCCAGTTCACTGGGTTTTGCTCCACGCCACTTCTGTTACTTCTCCAACCCGGCGCCACTCTCGGATCGGGAAATAGTCTTAACACGCAATCTCTGCCATTCAAAGCATATGAACCTTCAGTCGAAATCCGGGAGCGAACTTCTCGAGCTGTGTATATTGAGGTGCCATATACTGTTGAAACAGGTGAGGCAGAGCGTATTGCAGTTGATTGGACGGCCAAAGGTGGAGGAACTAGCACAAGCCGTAAGTTTCATCCTTAGATAATATACCGGGAGGGGGGGGGGTGACTTCAAGCTTTTCATCAGTGGAGACGCACTTGCAGACACAACGATCGGCCGTGAAAATGCTTCATGATCGGCTGTTGGTGCTCGTCAAGTATGTGACAGAGGTTATTGCAGGTGAGTAGGGTTAGCTCGTGTGTTGCGCATGCTGAGCAAGCGTAAGGCGAAGCACAGAAAGATCACACTATCCTCCGCTCACTATCGGCACTTGTTGCCTCGCTTCCTGCAACAGAAAACGTTGCTTTCCGGGAAGAGTTTGATACAGTTGGTGCCGTCTTACTCCTGTTTGGAAGGAGAATCTGAAACATGGCATAGGAGTACGAGGATGTTCAGTTGACAGCTGTCTTGTCATCGCTGACGACCTCTACAAATATCTTAAATGATGCGAGTGCCTCGTTCCCTAAGCTGTATGACATTCCTGATATTTGCACTCAGCTCGTGGACAAGCACCTGATTCTCTCTGTCAGCCGCGACGAGCGAGGGGCGGCCGCGATGCGCAGAAAGCAGATGGGAAAGCCGGGTGGTTTCCAGGGAGACTGGGACCGCCAGCACTAGATTTGACGAGTTTGTTACATTACGATTATGAACAGGGGCAGACAATATGGATTCGCAACCTGCCATCCGGAGCAAGTCCAGCTACGTGTCACGGTGCTGACCAGATTGCTTACGTAAGTGCGCAGCAGGATCCTATATGGCCGAGTGCGATGTGCTTCACAGCTTTCCTTCCAACCACCACCTTACCCTTCCACTCCTCATTCTCTTATTAAAGCCCCCGCAGCCTGCAGTGTGCATGATGTCTGAACACATTCGATCACAGCCTGTGGGCTTTGATGCATATCCTAACTATCAGAAGGGCTTTGGTACCTGGGAGGACTTCTTTATAAGCACTTCGACCGAGCCTGACGCCCCGCAACCTGAACAATTCGAGTCCGACCTCGATTCCATTACTGGTCTCGACAGCGCTGTTATCGCCAGTGTATTCACTCTTCCAGGATTTGTTCCCATCCACAGTAACAATAATACGCCCTCTGTGTTCACCTCCTCCTCCGACTCTACGTACGACACATTATCCACTCTTTCCGAGACGCTCTGCAATCCCAATTCACCTTACCCCGTCCCCACATTTTCACTCGTTGACTTGGAAATGGACCTCAGCCACGTCCACCCTAGAGTTGGCTCAGACTATGCGAGCGGTGCTACGTTGAGCAGCATTGACAACTCTACGGACCCGATTTCTTTCGGAACCCTGCCACCGACTCCTCCGCGTAGTCCTATCAATTGCGGTAACAAAGTCTATGATGGAACATATGCCAGCGCTGGGTACTTCTCTGCGGGCGGTAACGCAGTTTCCACCGATGCATTCTTCCCTCCCCTCAATTATGGCGCGACGAACATGAGCGATCCTACTGTTTCTCCGTTAAATGTCTCTACGAGTCCTACGATGGCCATTACAGATGAGCAGAAGATGGACTCCCGTAGGAAGCACAAATGCCCGAAGTGCACTCGCGGTGAGACTTCTGCTCTTGTTGCACCTCGCGTAATGTACTAATAGTTACTCCTAGCTTTCGCCAGAGCATTTAATTTGAAGACGCACATGGCGACTCATGATCCGAACAGGCTTAAGCCATATACTTGCCATCACCGAAATTGCGGCAGGTCTTTCAGTCGCAAGCATGACCTCGGTCGCCACCTCACCAGTATCCACCGAGACGAGGTGAAACAGGCGATAGGGGTTAACAAAGCGGGCAGAATATGGTGTGACAACTGTGGGAAAGGTTTCATTGGTAGGAGCAGCACTGCGTGCGGCTGCCTTGATATCAAGTAGATGTTCTCGTCATTTTTAAGGTAAGTTTCTGTCACCACAAGTGTTTTCTGGTCGTAATCGGTCTCCAGGTTATCACCTTTTGACTTGTCACGCGCCCAACGCCGACAAGTTTGTACGCCGCTTAGGCGTTTCGTTCGAAGTGTGTCATGCTCCGTACCGCCTCCTTACTGTGTTGGCCCCGCGACGGACATGATCTCGTTCGAATTCTTTAGGCTCATTTTTCGTATTTGTCAATAACGCAACTGTCCTGGTATCGCTCCTTGTTCGTGATGTCCTGAAGTTACCATTGAACCATCTTGCTTGCGTATGTATACCTTTTCATACGAATCTGACATTCGAAATGATCATAATCTCTGTGTAACAACTTACTATGCCTTCTTCCGTTTTGACAAACATGTACTGGTTGAATGATTGAACAATAGTTTGGTAGTGATATGTAACACTTTTTGAACTACGTATTTTGCGAATACAAATATTACATGGTAGAGTGAGAAAATGATCCAGCAAGTGCTGAACTGCAACGCTACAAACTTTTCATAAGTCTTTCACATGGATATTACTGACTTGCACCCTCCTGATGATTACAGCCATCGCTTTTTCATATGGCACGAATGGATACAGGCCTGTTATTGTCTCTCTCTCGAATAGATTGTTTGCCTCACCGGCTTCACTTTCAGGCCAATGGTCTGCTTACAACCGAAAATGTGTTTGACTATTTCGCCACCTCGATGTTTTATGATAAGCAGAGCAATAACCAAGTACTGCGCATGCAAACTATGCACACTGGGCAATCCATTGCCAACGAGGCCGAAGAGCTCAAGTAAGTCGGTTGTCATTCTGATACGCGTCCAGTTAGTGACACAACCATGGGCAGGAGGTTTACTGGCGTAGAATTCTCCCTGGTCCATTCTCAGCCTCCGTCCTTCTTTATAATACAAAAACGGGAGCGTTTGTCCCCTGACGAGGGTGCGCGTTAGCATCTGGAAGACGACCGTGTAGCTAATGATGAAGTCCGCCAGTCGTACCGCTTGCGTCGTATTTCATTATGAACAATCGTATATATCAAGCGCCAGATCTCTACACGGTACTCTCCAATCGCCTCGTTAGTGACGTCTGCTATACACCATTATTTCGCTGATAGCCCGCACAGCTGACCTCGCTATACTCTCTTCAAGCATCCCTTGACACATTGCGCAAATATAGACCGGAATACACTCCAAGAACTGGATTTACATGGCCTATTGTCGATCCGTCCGTTTCGGAAAAGAAAAAACCAGAAGACGAGTCTTCAGATGTCGAAAGTACGGGTGAAATACCGAGTCGCAAGGAAGATACTGCAAAACGGCAGCAAAATAATTTATTGCTTTTGAATGCCATGCGAACGACGGCCGTGCACATGAAGACTGTACCCCCGTCAGGGAGTCTACTATCAGGTACAGTGACGGATAATGCAGCAGCATCCCCACCGCCGTCAACGGCACCATCGACTCAGCCACTTCAACCGTCAACTTCCGCGCCCACGTCGCCCCGGGGAACGTCGCCTCGCCCGTCCGCAGGTGCCTTGGCTGCGGTGGTGACGGAAGCATCGAAAGCGCAAGGTCCCCCCAAGAAGAAAAAGAAACGTACAATCTCCGTTTCATTAAGGTACATCAAGTTCACGTATATTATGCAGGAACCTCGCTTGCGCCACCTCCTAGTTCCTGATTACTTCGAGATGCAATAGCTGCAAGAACTACATGTCTACTAAATATACATATGATCTAGTCTCCCCTGCCAAGGGCTGGTACAAATCGTAACTGTGAAGGATACTTATGCTATTATTGTACTGGCATTGACAGGCAAGGCTGTAGTATCCACGCTGATATCGATTCCATCTTGTAGATGCCGTATTCACCTCGAACCGACTCCCGCGAATTTCCCTGTTAGCCAGCTCAACGGGGTTACGGCGTTTGCACCTCGAGGTCCCAGGCCACTCCCCACGCCAAGTGATAACGGGTTGGACGATGCAAACGAGTCCTTTCTAGCCTTTGTTGCGTTTTGTACTGATGAAGGACTTGCAATGCATTTGACCTCTTGTGAATACAATAATAAGCATACCTGCAGCACTTATCTCTTCTACACTTGTTTCGAGGACTACTCCACCTTGTATGATTTCTGCCAGTATATGATGTACCTGACGAGATGGAATGAATATTGCACTGGCTAAAACGCTTTGTCATGACCAAACTCGCCTCGTCAAAATGGAAGACGAGATCCAGCTCGCACACATTTTCAAATGCCCGATCCAACGCCTCAACGAATACCTGGAACCGTTTGAGCGACGGGTGTGCACAACCACACACTCATACGCACCTGTATCAAGTCTAGAATGCCCAATTCACTTTCCGAGCCGTCAACGACGAACACAAAGTACAGTGTTGCGTAAGAGCGATAGACGACTCTCCACCTCTCGTCGTCGCCATCCTTTGAACCGCCTAAAAACTCTTCCAATTCTGGTGCGTCAAGGAAGTTGCAGAGCCCGGCAGGGCGCGAACAGATGAGCGAGTATATCTTTTGGACGAGTGTTTGCGCGGATTGGTGAACTGGCGTGTAGAACTTAGTTAGGCGGGACACGCCAGACGTGTTGACTGGGAGGACAAGAGAATATTCGTGAGTCTAATAGTTAGCAGGGATATAGGTGGACGCAACAAATCAAGACGGCATGGATCATGGCAGAACGAGAACTGATACCAATACAAAACTATTTACGAAGTGTCTCTCGGTAGCTTCCACCCCGGTTGTAAACGTCCTGCGAGGCTGCTCACAGGACCAGCTAACCCCTCTTGACTCTTGAAACTCTCCAGAAAGTTTTTGATTAAGTTGTAATCGATATTCTCCTCCATTACACCCCCATCTTCATATTCCTCGTGATCTAGCGACGCTTTGAGCTCAGCCTCCATAGCAGCTTCGATATCCTGCCCCTCTTGGATCGTAGATTCCCGAGCTTTACCTTCTCCCTTTGTATCAGATTCACGGCCTTGTATTTTAGGGTCCCGGGCACGGGCCAGTTCCTCGTCCCTAGCCTTCATAACGGCCTCGAATGAATCGAGATTTGGGTTACCGCTTTGTTTCACTGTTGGGGCCACCGCTTTAATGTCCGCTTCCATCTCTCTTGCAACTGGTAGTTTGGCACGTTCAGTCCCTGACTGCTTAACAGCCACACTTGCCGGCAAGAAGGCTAGAAGAACAAGTGAATCTGCTGTTTTGAGCTTGTGTGTAACCCACTTACCACCGCGGTTCTTTCGATCACGAATAATCTCATTCCATTGTTCATCACTTATCCCAAGAGCCTGCCTCGAGAATTCCAAAAACTCTTCCTCCTCTTCCACCATATCAATTTCGATATCGCCAACAATCTGCGGCATTTCATCCTCGGATTCATCGTCCCCAATCTCTTCATCGGTCTCATCATCCGAATCAGCTCCTTCATATCTATCGCGAGGTAGTATCGGTGGTCTAATAGGTCTCTCTCTTGCCTTGGCTTCCGAAAGTGATCTGGGTTCCTGGGTGCCAAGGGATTCTACATTGTCTGTCCCAATGGTTGTTGGAACCACCCTTTGCGAGTTACTGAAGGAAAGAGGCATCTTTCCGTACTCTGAAGGGTCCAGAGCTGGTACAAGTTTATCCATGGCCGCTTGTCTCTCACCCCTTTCTTCCTCGTTCATCTCTTTTTTTTCTTCCATTTCGTTGTCAGACTCTTCCCCTGAACTTGCAATCTCTGCATCGCTAAACTCCTCGTCTGAGAATTGTTCGCTATTCTTTGTGAGCTATCGCCTTCAAACAGCAACGCAAGACTTACTCCTCGAATCTTGCTCCTTCGATGTCACCTTGTCCTTCAACGAATTTCTCCATTTTCGTAGCCAGTTCCTTCAATTTTGCTGCCTGAGCCGACGCCAAACGATCCTCAGTCTTGATTTCGCTGTCGACGTCCATACCAGTAGGAAATTCATGTGTTTTGGCTTTTGAAGCTCCTGTCGTTTTCTCTAGCATCTCATCAAAGTCTTGGGGGTTAACGTTCAACCATTCATCGGTATCCTCCTCATCCGAGGCCTCTGGGAGGCTAGATATCTGAGACACAGCAAGATTCACTTGCGAGGCAAACGACGGCCGAGATGCGTTGCTGCAAGGGAGTGAGAGTCGGCTCGCCCAGAGATGAACTTTGAAMGTACTCTTCGCGCCGGACATTGACGAATGCAGTCGCTGCCTTGTTCTCCAAAGTTTGCCACATTTCTGACCCTTGAATCTCGCCCTTGAAGTAATTTGTCGAAGCGAGGTTTTGTAAATACTTGATATAGTGCAGGTCACGGCGTAATGCGTCCTTGTTGGCGTCCACCTGTTTAGGAATCTGTGTAAACACTTATATTTCATCGGACACCAAGACATACAGATGACATGTCAGAATCTGCTGTTTCAACCGCACTGCGCCGAGCTTTGGTCTCTTGATAGAGCATTTCGAAACCAACGGCCTAAGAAGCTAGTCAGGTCACAAGCTGGTAAAAAGAAAGTTTCAGTGCTTCACGATTTTCATGCCAACATCCCTCCATCTCCATTCTTTGGTTTCTTCCTTTTCCTGCCAGCGTCCAAATGCCTTTGGCGGGAAGAATTTCTGTCCAATAAGTTGAGCATATGCTGTCCTCGTCATTTTGACGGGTCTGAGCACTGAAGTATCAGGAGGGAATCGGGACATTCTATGCGCTGCCTGGTAAGTCGTCAGGATAAACGTCATAATAAAACACCATGGCACAATACACGTAGTTGTAAAGCATCCCTTGTATAAAACATCTCTACGGCCCGTTGTACTAAGGATGGGTTAATGGCGAGAGCTTTGGCAACATCAATCGGGATCCACGCTTTTGATACATGTATATGATTCTTCAGCGCTGCAGGGTAACTTTGTGCTAGTTGGAAAGATGTTTTTCCTTAATAGATCCGAACGCACCCAGAGATCCGTTGCCAGACGAGCTTCTCTACTATACTAGGAGCGAATGTGTCATAGATCGAGTCCCTGACCAGCTTTACCGCGTCGTTAGTGGAGAGCCACTCGCTGTCATCCTCGTCACTCGGGCCTTCACTGTCGCTCTCTAAGAGGCCAGGCAACTTGCGGCGATGTACCCTCCTAGACGGTGGAGAAAGATGTGAAAGAGGGACAAGATGCAGGCGTGAGTTATAGATCCAGACCTGTACGGGACAGTGTAAATAACAAAAGACCTCACCAAAGTAAACGAACACGGGGCGCACCCTGTTTTCAGAGTTTGATGGTTTTACCCATGAAGGTAGAGCCTCTGCTGCTTCGATGAGAAGGAATTCACCGTCAGTGTCGAATACGCTAGTCAATTTGATGAGAGACTACGATAATCACGCTTGCAAAGGATGAGACGCACGAGATGGCAAGGTCCCATTTCGCGCTGATCTGCTTCAACAGCCACACGACGACCCATTCGTCGTCCACTGAATCGCCGATGCGCATTCTGCCCTGTAGAATGAAGCCGTCGGACTCTGAGAATTCGACGACCTTGAGCTCAAAGGAGTCACGGTGCCAGATGAACGCGGGGAGCAGGTCATCGACGAAGGAGAGAACGGCAGCGGCGAAAGTCGTAACGGAGGGAGCGTCGGCGAGGGCGGGCGGCGGATAGAGGGCATACAGGAGCGTATCCTCCGATATGGCGGGCGGACGGCGGAAGATATCCATCATGGCGCGATGATGTAATCCAACATGGCCTCCTTCACCGACCGAAGCCTTCTCGCCGTCATCGGCGACGAGGTCAGTCTCCCCCACCCGCCCACCGCCCGCCGCTCACCTCACACAGGACTCCATTACCGGTCTACTGCTTGCGGGCATTGGCCACGTCGACCAGCAGCAGAGGAAGAGCTTCCTTATAGTAGATGGTAGTACGTCTCTCTATGTTTTCGGGCGTGCGCCTGCTCACGCTGTTCACTCCAAGAAAGTCAGGTATCCGCCATAGAGGCCGCGTTCCAGGAGTTTACAGAGCGCAAAGACATTGCCATTCTCCTGATTAACCAACATGTGCGTACCGCTTGCTCGTGTAGCATGGCTTTTTATTATTATTATTAACAATTAGATTGCGGAAAAGATCCGACCGACGGTGGACAAATACCAGCAGGCCTTTCCAGCTGTTCTAGAGATACCATCCAAAGATCATCCCTACGGTACGTCCCACCGTGCAACCGTGCATGCCCTACTTAAGGTCGATTAGACCCATCAAAGGACTCCGTACTTAAACGGGTTCAGAAACTGGTTGGCGACTGATCCGACAATTCATGTAGCATTATTAACTACTGGTATCATCTTGAAATGCATACATGTTGTATAATACGCCGTCTATGAAAACGAACTCCAGCGCATGACGGATTCATGGTCTCTTACATCAGGTGTTCGCTCAATAAAGACGCGAACGGGATTAGGACGGCCAGTGCCTGCAATTTCATGTCAGTAGACCCATGAAGTGAATAACCCGCACACCGTACTCGGAAAATCCACCAACAGATATCTGAACACAAAATATCCCCGCTCGTTCTGTCCAGATTCGATTAGTCAGTTTGTTAAAGACGCAAGTCCGGTACCTTACCCTGATAAGATCAGCATGCACCTCTCCCTCCATAAACGTCTGACTATGCGATCTGACCACCTCTCCTCCTGTCCTCCTGGATCCTCTCAATGACGAAAAAATCCCTGCAACACTCCACGTCCCCTTCTCGTCCTTCTGTGACTCGTTTAGTCCCTGAGATGCTGGCGGAAGAGAGGGCATAGTCGTCTTCTCCACTCCACTCAGATACCTGAACAAGTCCCTCAACCTGTCCAGAACTGCCTCCGCCTTCTCTTTTGACCATTCCAAAGACTCATCCAGCGTCACCTTCGACAGCTTCTCAAATTTGTCATGTGTCCACTCATTCGTCCTCTCCAGGAATGACATATCAGACGGCGATGGCGTCCACCCATCCGGCTTGCCTTGCACATAGAAGGTTAGAATCATGTGCTCGTTGCCGTATGCATCCAACATGACCTGCGATGTCACATGTCGATTTCGATGACGGGGCCTGTACGTAGTCGGTGGGTTATTGTGGAATGATAATGGACCATTCATGTATTTCGCAATCTTTTTCAACCATAAATCCGTCCTGTCTCGTCAAATGCAAAGGAAACTGACCTTGGACGACGCTTTAATTCGCTCACATGCATCGTTATATAACACCGTCGGTGAGTTCTTCGAGAACAACTCTGTAGTGAGAGAGTATACTAGCAGTGCGGATAGTCCAGCGCCGAGTAAAATCACAGTCAGATTCGTCGTTCTTTCTGTCGTTCGTAGTACTGTAGGCAGTTGCCTGTTCGGTTAGTGCAACAGCAGCAATACATCCCGACCAACCTTTCCCTCCCGCACTCAGCTGGGACCATTTTTTAACCTTCGCTCCTTGCTTCAAGGATGCTTCGGATATTCCTAATTGGAACGGTCCCACTGTATCCCTTACGGGCATTGAAGGACCAGACCGTTGTGTATCAAGCGAGTGGGACAAGGTTGGTCCCATGTTGCGGTTAATTGCATAGTTCCTTCGCGGCACTGTAGACCAATTTCGCAGTTGGGTTAGTCTCCGTAAATGACCTGGACATCGTATTGGCCGGGAAGAGTTCATGGTACTAGTCAGATCCGGATTTAGTCAAGCTCAATGCAGTGAACAGATTTGGTTAAAATTTCCCATGGTATAATTATAGCAATGCCTTAGACTACAGCATACGGTATATTATTACTGTATAACAGTGCAGTGCAACGCTAGCCCATCAAGACCGCTCACCGCGTAGCCTGCGAGCCAATGCCAAGTCTTTAGGTTGGATGGTTACGCGTTTTGCATGAATGGCTGCCAAGTTGGTGTCTTCAAATAATGATACGAGGTAAGCTTCGGCTGCTTCTTGTAGAGCCATGACAGCGGATGATTGGAATCGAAGATCGGTCTAAAATATGTCAGACGGGACTTTTTCGGTATCAGCAAGTGACCCGCCTTGAAGTCCTGCGCAATTTCCCGGACGAGGCGTTGGAATGGCAATTTGCGGATTAGCAGCTCGGTAGACTTTTGGTAACGTCTAATTTCACGAAGAGCGACTGTTCCTGGTCTAAAGCGATGGGGCTTCTTAACACCACCAGCTGCAGTCTGATGATAATTAGATTAGGCTATTCTGTTGTGAGGCAGCTGCAACGATACACACCGCGGCAGTCTTACGCGCTGAGGATTTTGAAGCGAGTTGCTTGCGAGGTGCCTTTCCTTGAGAATACGTCAAGCGCCTATGGATAGAACGATGACATAGACAGCAAACCTCCGGTAGACTTGCGAGCGGTTTGCTTGGTGCGTGCCATGTCAAGACGATGCTAGTATATTTTCTCTTTCTTTGGTTGAGGACTGCTACCAGTAGTTGGTGGTGGTAGATCGACAAGGCAGACAAACAAATTCCGCGCCCTTTTAACGCGGATGCGAAATCAACGCGTCGTTCCACACGTGACGTAGCGCGTCGCGGTCACGCGTCGAAGTGGCTCTTTCCATTTTATTGTAGACTGCGTCTCCTAAGATATCTCCCCAGATTTCCATGGGCTCACGCGAGCTGACTTGGCCTCGGACTAAGACGCTCTCCGTACATATTGTCGCCTTAACCCCGACAAGAAGCAGAAAATTGGGGCAGTCACGTTAATTACGCCGAACCCGTGGCATTGCATCTGGATTGAGATCATCTGGACCATCGATCGTTGGTCTCATTGTCTTATGCTCAGCTGCCTGAAGCATGCAGTAGACATGAAATTTTTCGAGTTCGATAACAATGCTAATAATATCATTTGTCGTTCAGAACACATGCAAGGTTCTGATCAAGATGGACTCCTGTCAAGAGTGATCTTTAGCGAGATGGTTATCGATAAAGTAGATCGATTGAGTACTGGTACCGGATTTCTCATGAAAGAGCAGCCGTTGCAGCATGGAGTGTGCGGGGTAAAAAGAGCAGAGTACAAGCAGTGCACACGGGCGGTGCTTACACGTGCAGACCACGTGGGGAGCGAGGAAGGCAGTGGACGCTGGCCGCCAAAGCAGCCGCACCGTTCGGAGTTTGAATGCCCGCTGATCGTGGTTGGCTAGAAAAGGCAGGTCCAGCCTGCCTCGTCCTCGACATCCTCCTCGTCCACCTCGCCAGTCTCCTCCCAGTATCTCCCAGTGGGCGGAACGTGCCCTCCAGCGTGCAGTCGACCGTCCCACACACCCTGGAAAGGGGCTCTTTTCTTGGCGAAAGCCGACCACGTTGTGTACCATCAAAACCTTGAAACCAGATTGCGTGAATGCCTGCCCTTTGCCTCGCCTTCTCAGCCTTCTTAACCTCGCCTTCTCTATAGGTCTTCACTTCCCCATTTCTGCCACCACACGGTGCCTTCCAAGGGTCCCTCATACGCTTTGCCTCACGATCCTCACGCCTTCGTCTCATTTTTATACCTATCTTGTGCCTGCCGACAGTGGTCTGCCATTGCTCGTCCTATCTATCCTCTCAGTTGCAGATCAGTCCCGCGTGTCTTAATTCATCTTCGCTGTTTGCAACTGCGGCTTGTTTATCACACATCAATCACCCCATAACTTTTTCTTAATTCTTTGGTACTTATCACCCTCATCTGTTTCTTGAGGTACTCTCATCATTCTGACCTTCAGTTTAAATGCAAGTAGCGCTCACGAACTCATCTGCAACGACAAAGGGCTTCTATTCCAAGGCTTCTGACGACTTATTGCCACCCATATCACTAACGAAAGACACGTTGAACTGGCCTCTCGTACACGATCCAGAAGGTGAAGTGAATTTAGAGGTACGTGCATCTTGTTCGCCACGTGTTGGTTCATGTCACTCACTACACATCTCGTTAATAGAATTGGCACCTTTCCTCTGACGAATCCTCTCTATTTCGGTCTCCTACACGTAGAACGTTCCCAACAGGTATCCAAAATCTTCCTCTATCAACTACAATGTCCCGTCTCGAAACCAATACTTCAGATCGCCCTGCCGCTGCTGCTGGTTCTCAAAGGTGGAGATTCAGTACTAAGGGTCAATACGTCGACCCAGAAGCTCGCGGCTGGGATCTTTCAGACGAGATGGGCCGGCTTAAACTCGGTGAAGTCGACGTCGCTACCGAGAATGGCCCTGTTCAGACTCCGCCCAAGTCCAAACTAGCGGTTGCGCAGCTTGGTGAAGGGAGTCCTCTTGACTCCTCAACCAGTGCTGGTTCCTCCCCGCAAACTCCAGATCACCAAATTTCCATAACCCACTCGAGAGGCTCCTCAGCGGATACCTCTATCTCAAGCTCTCAAGACTCTTCCGTGTCAACAGCCGGCAACACGTTGCAGGCTCATGCACAAATGAAAACCATAACTTCCGCCGAATCAAAAGAGCGTCCCCATTCCTTCAGCGGTGGTTTGTCCGCTGCTGATCTCCGGCGCCTACAACAGACGAATGATATCACTGATGCAGACATGCAGAAACAACAATCCTGGACTCATGGCCAACCATACCTCGATAATTCCAACGCCTCAGAGCTTTCATACCCTTCACTGATGAATCACATTCATGTACCACAACCCCAGCCCCACCCTAACCTCTACCGTGCAGGGCTTCAGCCGAACAGCGCTCCCCGCTCCGCAATTCGTGATGATGGTGTCGTTGACTACAACAATGTCCGTGATTATGCCGCCCTCTCTCAGGGCGTTGCGTCTGCTCCGACGTTACCCGCTTACGTCCCAGGCCAACCTGGTGGACCCGTTGCTGGATTGGGATACCGTCAGCCACCTCGAGCGTATCCACAACAAGGATTGATCGGCTCGCCCAATATGGGCTACCAAGCAAGTCATCATACTGCCCACCTTTCTCTTGGCAGCACTCAACAATTATATGATATGATGCTTCCGGGCCTCGCAGATAGTCATCCTGCAGTTGCTCGCGTCCAGCAACAGCACAATGCATTCCGGGCAACACATCATCATTCTGCTTCTGATCCCTCCGCCATGCGTGATCCAGCAACTCTGGCACTTCTTGCCAGCAACATGCAAGCGTTCGGGCCTAGTATTCTGGGACCATTGCCATTTTATCCTAATCAATATTACGGTGCTCAGGATGCCTATCCTAGGCCAGATCTGACAGCCGCTCAGCTCATGGCTGCCGCGCGCCTGCAACAGTTCGGTGGAGCGTATGGGGCAACTCAGGCCAGTCTCGTGGACAACCCTGCTGCGGCTATCCCCCAGTCTACTTCACTTCAGCCCGGACCGAGCGCCAACAATCGCAAGCTTAATCTCTACAAAACTGAATTGTGCCGTAGCTGGGAAGAGAAGGGCTCGTGCCGCTATGGTGCTAAGTGTCAATTTGCACATGGAGAAGAAGAATTACGAAAAGTTGCGAGACATCCTAAGGTAAGACCAATAACTATCGCAAAAGAGCGATCGCTTACGTGCGTTGGATGTAAATAGTATAAGACAGAAATATGTAGAGTAAGTTGACGTGTTGACTATTCTGTGTAATGTGCTCATGCCGCTTATCCAGACGTTTTGGGTGTCGGGGTCTTGCCCTTATGGAAAGCGCTGCTGCTTCATTCATACTGAGGTGCCCACCTCCGGTAATTCAAACACCGGCGGCAGTAATACTTCTGATAATGTTACTCCTCAATCAAATACCGATGGACGTGCCCGCTCAATGAGCACAAACAGTGATCCTAACGATACCTCAGTTTCGCTTCTTGCTCGCATATCTGCGAAACGGAATCAAGAGACTAACAGTTCAACGCCTGTTGACACTGGCGCGAAGAATATATCATTCTCTCGCCCTCCTACTGGCTCTCTCCGTGTCGACACATCTTCGCTTGATGGCCCTTCCGTGAAGCAGAACAAGTCGGCATACCCATCTTTCACCAGCAATGGCATCCTTCTACCCACGGCGGATCATATTGCTACAAAATCTCCAGGACCAGTGACGGCGGGCCCGGATCTAGGCAGACACAACGCGGCGCGCCTAGAGATCGTCGGTTACAACAATGTAAATATTCGTATCCCTTTTAAACCGACTCTTTGACCGTGACATTTCCGTTTTCTAGCAACGACCGGCAAGATCCAGTCCTTCGTCTAATAATAATATCCGTCATTCCTTGAATGGGACTGACGTTGATTTGAGCTTTAAACAGACTACCCCTACCCAATCTTTCAATATGGACAATATCACAACGCCTCGAGCAGGTGGTCATATCCGGGCTGGTAGTGCTGGTAATTGGGCAAGCCTCTCCCGCAGTGGTCACCTTTCTGCGTTCCCCCATGGTTCCAGCCAAGCGGGCGATATCATTGTCAACACCCCGTGGTCCAGCGCGGATCTCGCGATAGGTTCTACCAGGCTTAGCGAAAAAACATGGGCTTAAGCAATATTCAATTATTATAATCGACGTCCGCTTCAAGATCCTTGTACAATTCTGATTCTTGTTTATGACTGCCGGTCGGACATTGTAACTGCATCTCCATCCTCTCGTTTTGATATTATATGTTTCCTTTCCCTCATGCTCCGTACCCAAAATTTCTCTATGACTTTTGTCGTGTTCCGGCCAGCGTCTTGAATGTCCATTTTACCTATCTTATCTGTCAACTTTTTGCATTGCATTGTCGTAGTCACCAGCAATCATGTTTATTCATCTCATTGTCAATCTTATTCTTGCCAGTGTAATGTATTTAATGATGCTTTGCTGATTCCATATCTGGTGCATATTGGTGGTATCATTACAGAGGAATAGACTATGGTATCAAAGTATGTATCTCGCGCCGGAAAGCTGCCATTCGACAGATCGCATAGCCGATGTAATCAAATTCAGGCTGTTCAACATTCCCTTCGATGTCTTCTCTCGCTTGAACGATCCCCCATATAGCCCACATCGCATGGGACGCTGGGCTCCAATAACGAACTTGCTCATCCAGTTTGTCGATCATCATCTGACCACCTAGATTCCCAAGACAGTTTCGTTCCAAATATGCCATGTAAAAATTACGGCGTTCGTCAGTGGTAGGATACTTGGAGAAATTGAGGAGATGTGGCATGGAAGAGTGATAATCAGCCGTCCATTCGTGGAAATGATTCGCAATGTCATATGCGGCCGGATTGGGGCCGGCATACTCGAAATCTACGACAATAATCTTTCGGGAGAATCCAAGTAAACTTTCACATTGATGGAGAACAACGATTGTGACATCAACTGACCTGACGGTGCTCTTCGAGTCCTTTTTCCGCTCGCTTCAACCTTAGCAGGTTACCATACTGTGTGTCATTATGCGCGAACACACGCTGACTGCCATTATGCACGTCATCTACTCTGGACAACCAGCGGATGTATTTATCCCATTCATCCCCAAACCTCGAGAGGTCCAATTCACGCTTCGTAGCTTCCGGCATAGTCGGCAAAGCTAGCACAGCTTGTGCAAGGCCGAGCCATGCCGCGACATTTTTCTTCACACTGGATGATCCCAAAGCCGCACAATCCTCCTCAGAAGACATCTCAACAACTGACATGTCAACTGAATGGAGCTCTGCCATGCGTGCACCGATCCAACGGCTGATTGTAGGGTTTCGAATGTCCGCTAGGGTTAAAGTAGTAGACTCGAAGTATTCTTCAATACGGCCATTATCGAATGTACCATATATGCGTGGTCCAATTCTGTATCGAGAGGAAAGTATATGTAGAGTGTGCAATTCTTTTGTTCGTGATATTAGGGACCCCGAAGAGGACCCGTAAATTCTGAGCAGGAGAGTGGGGACACGATGGACGGTGGGACACGACACAAAGAACACTGCGTTTGTTAGCGAACCTGATACTTTGTGAACCACAATTTTGTCTGGCGTAGGCTCAGCGCCAGACCAACCGGGAACATCCAAAGTACGACAACACGTTAACAGTTGCGAGAGAAACGGGGATGATTTATAGTGCCTATGAACGAGAAATTACGTTAATAAACAGTAAGAAATACAGTTGTAAAATCAAACCATGATTGAGAAGCACACGCCCAATCGGTCGGCTTGACTCTAACGATCTAATATGGACCAAAGTGGAATTCCGTCTCACCTTGCATCGAGTTTAACATGCGCATGACGCAGCTCGCTATTTGCATCGGACACAGGTGTCCTGTGACTATCGTTCGATGCAAGAATAGAAGCAGAGCGTAATTTCGCCTTCAAGAGCTCAAAAGCCGAACTGATAGCTGACACATGGAAGTGGGTCACAGGGAGTCGAGTTGTAGAGGCCGGGATAGGCGGCAAAATGGGGGTCGTTTGCATGATAGGATGGTAAGACTCAAGGGTTTGGTATGAGGGTGATGGTCACGGCGTCGCCTTATACTACCACAATACTGCCACATGGTACCGCATTGTTGGTCGTGTGCACACTGTCAGGGCCCCATTTACCCACATCCGCTCTGCTGCCTCAATATGCTGTTCGTGCTCCTAGTTTTACTTTTGCACCCTTTTTCCTGTCAGACCGACTTTGAGTCGGCCGGTTATATGTCCACCGGTTATGGTCATATTGTAACACGTATTCCGAAGTTCCGATACATGCTGCACAAATCCTGAGCACCCGGATCACCAGTACCATTGGCATGTTGACCTGAATCCGTGCTCTGTAGCCTGCTCCAATGCTGACAACGACTGTTGATAAAATGAAACCTATTTTAATTCATTGATCAAGGAAATATCTCCGGTTCGCTTGTCTCTACAGTGCTGGCAGCGACGACTATAAGGCGGCTGAGATGACTTCCCGGTGCTCAGGTACCACACCCATGTGCTTAACATGCTACAGCACGCCGTATGCCAAGACTGTCGTACGTCCTCTTGAACCACTTTATCAGATCATGGAGCAATAGATGTTAGGTATTTGTATTTTTACCCATCAGATTATTAAGAACCACCCTTAAGGTAGGAGCGACACGTTGTTCCAATCATTCCTGAAAAGATCGGTCCGTATTGTGGAAATAAAAACTTTTTTAAAATGATTGTATATCGACTAGTTAAGTCTGGTTTGACTGGTGCGTGTGTCGGAAAGGTGTCTCGGGTGCGTTTGGTAACTTAAAGTCGAAATTTACGTTATAGCAAAACACCATCCCAATGCTGGAAAGTAAGGGTCATGTGAAATTAAAGTTCGGAATACGAGCCGGTACAGAGAGCGTAGGGCTATATCATTTAGGACGTTCGTGCACAGTCAATAGAAAAATTTTTCTTTCACTTGACTGCGGAAGCGTAATAGCACGTAATGTGAGCAGAAAACATACGTGAAGGACGTCTATGCTCCCTGCGATGACATCGGCTCAATCGAGGACTTAGTCATTATTGAAGCGAAGTGCGTTAGCACCGATCCAGCACGATCCCGATGACACAAATGTATGTCAGGAGTCTCCAGCCGACGTTTTTCCTATGTCATCGGACCCGGTATTTGTGGGTGGATCAGTTGGCATTTGACGAAGAAACAGGGACATCTGGGACACGAGGAGGTATTCAGTGGGAACCAAATGCGGTGTTTAAACGCTTCTCACTATGGAGGCAAGCCCAAGACACGGAGAACAGACGATCCATACGGTCTAAATTGGTGTGAGAAGAATATCATCATGCGGCTCATGCTTACATACCTGGATCGATAACGATACGGCATGTAAGATTTGATCTTTTAAAAATATCGGCTCGAGACTCCCAAGATGGCTGTAATCGGGGGAAGAGTGCAAAAGTTGGGATGAAATCTCTGGTGGAAGTAGTGCTGTTACTCTGGCAGAAAATGCAGTGCCCGCTACCGCCTTCTCAGATGTTTAGTGAGTAAAGTACCATCACATAGGAAAGAAGACGCACCAATCCCATCGTGGCACCAGTAAATCTTACAAGAAAGAATGCGCCGGTCCCAGACGCGATTTCGTGGGGTTTGAGAGTTCGAGTGAACACTTGATACGGAGCATGGAAACACATGCCAATCCCCACACCCGTAATTAGAGGAAATACAACTTGGGCATACGGTTTCGTACGCTCGTCTAGTAGTATCAGAAGCCCTTCGAAGAAGTCAATTCACATCATAGTCATTCGCGGAGTTCTCACCAAAACCTAAAGTCGAAAGAAGTAGTCCAGTAGATATCACGATATTCTGTCCTGAAGTGTCTCGTGTCCTGGCTTGCCATAGATTAATAAACCAGGCGACGGGCATGGACGCCAGCGATGAACCGAGTGAGTACGGGAGCATCTTGAGACCAGCATCGAATGGTGTCGACCCAGTTGCCGCCTACATGATGACGGTCATAACGGAGATTCCGAAAAAAGATAAGCATCGTACCTGATAATACAACGCAAGATAAAAAGTGCCCGCATTGAAAGCAAAATTGTGCAGAAAACAGATAATCAAGATTGCGACTAAAATCGTTGTTAGTAGCAATGCTATCGCTAGTGATAATAACGAACTAGTAGTGAGATCTGTAAATACTGTTTCTGGAAACAGACAGTCTCTGCTGGTGTATTTCTCATACCATACACCACCGGCTAATACGAACAGCCCGATAACGACAAAGCACAGGGTTGAAGCGGAAGTCCCTACAAAATTGTCAGAAACAAAATTTTCCTGGAGGGCTAAAGCACATACAACCGTTGACAGAGGCGAAGCTGAATCCCACAATAATGAACCCTGAACCAAACATGAACAATAATCTAATTAGGAAAAGTCAGATGAACAACACTGTCCAAAACAGGCAAAGGTAACCCACAATCCACCAAAGTCGAATCGTTGTGCGAACGTGTGCCATGTCACGAGTCGCGGGAATCTCACATTATGCAATGCATATAACAAAATCAACAGCGCAGCGAGACAGATCGGAAGATTGAGATAAACTGAGACGAGATAATTAATCGAGATGTTATATGGCTAATGTGTGACACTCACAAGCCCAACGCCAACTGACGGCTTTCGAGTTATGTTTGCCTTGATCAGAGGTTTTTAATCATTAATTGGTCAAATGCTTGGAATTAACCCACCGCTGAACAATCCACCAAGAAGGGGGCCAGCGATCGCTGAGCAGCACCAGGTGAGGCTTAGTGCTTGTGACCATTTTGCGCGATTTTCGATGTCGACAATTTCAGAAGTTACAACCCAAACGGAATTAACGATTCCACCGCCACCTATACCGGCTGGAACATAAAAGTAAGAACTAGAGTGACAGTAAGATATCGAGCTAACCTAATGCACGAGCTGAGATGAGCCATATGATGTTCTGTCATAGATGATAAGATTTCCATTTATAGACGGTGATAACAATGACAAACTTACTTTCGCCATACCACAAAGAAGCGATCCGAGTGCGAAAATGGCTATGCTTGCGAAAAGAACCACCTGAGAAGTCACACAATGAGTACTAGGTGCCTTAGCTTACGAGAAGCTGCAAACTTTTCGACCCACGAGGTCCGAAACCCTGCCATATAAGGGTTGGAATGCTGTCTGTGTCAAAAGATATGCAACGCCGACCCAAGTATATTGCGTCTCAGTGGCGTGAAGCTCGCTCGTGATCGTCGGCAAACTCGTGGAAACTATAGTCTGAAATTACGGTTAGGTAAGGCCTGTCCCACAAAAGTCGGAACGGACAGCATCTGTAGTAGCAAGAAATAGAGCTATGGCAGCCCTTATCCCATCAGGTTAGCCGCTATTGGCCCTGATAATAGATGACGAGTACCCAAAGTGTGCCAGCAGGCGTTGCGCCATGGATAGGCTATGCGACTGCGCAACAACTGTTTTCGTCTCTAGCATCGGATATGTTATGACGCTGACAGTTTTTGTGTCCGGAAAAATTGAAGAGGTCGATGAGCAGTCATCCACGACGGGCTTTTCTGAATTGCCCGGAAGAGCATTTATAGTAGCTTTTTCAAGCATTGTTTAGTGCCTGCAAATTGCTACTTCGAGGGGAGATGGGGAGATCGAAGTACCCCCAGACCACATAACCTGTTTCTTAAATACGTCGCATCTTTGCATCTAATGTATTGCAGATGGAAGCGAGGATAAGAGTGAAAATGTTCTGCTCGGAAATTCCTATACTTTCCAGGCAATCAAAACTGCAATGTAAACAAATGCAGATTTAGAGATCCACGGAGGATGAGGAGATTGGATTTGAAGTAACTAGATTTGAACTCAACGAGGACGGAGCGCGCGCCTTGATTGTGCATGGGCCGGAACAGACAATACGGAAGCAAACCGAGGCGTGCATGGCATATGGGGCAAGTCCAGACCCGTAAGCCTGGCAGGGTCGACGTGATAATAATAATTCCTAAAATCGGTTTGTCAGCTGTAAATTGGAATAATTTCCATTTATGGTACGGTTCAGCAAAAGACTGAGTACTGAGTTGTGGGTCCACGTAATTCAATTAATCAAGCTTCTATTGTAGATCAAGCCGTTGCTCTCTTCTTCTCTTCCTCGTCCTCGCTTCGTCTCTCACCCCCAGGGTTCGTCGCAGTATCACTAGCTGTAAAATATATAAGGCGTCAGAACAGACGTCCAGCAACGATAAATAACATGCCAGTAAAGGGCACTAGTGTCCGAGTAGAGCTTTAACGTTTTTCCATGTACGAGAAAACCAGGTCTCGTTTGTGGGAAAGGAATGAGCAAACGAAGCCCTACCATTATCGCTCATAGATCTTGATCCATCTGGCTCGGTTTCCTTGTTAGCGGGGTTGGGTGGCGCTCGCCCCTCCACATCATCGGCATACGCTTGCAAAAGTTCCCGTTGTCGCCCTGTCAACGATCTAGAAATAAAATACTTAGGAATGTCATGACATACGTGCGAAGCCTACCTTGGGAGAAGGATGTTAAAAGTGACAAACAGATCTCCTGTCGAGCTACTGAATGATGGAGATATACCACGTCCTTTCAGGACCATTTCCTCTCCTTGTTGCGTTCCTCCTGGAAGGCGTACGTCTACTTCGCCTTCAAGAGTAGGTATACGCGCTCTACCACCCAAAATTGCTGTATGCAGTGGTATTTGTGCTTTGTGATACAAGTTGACCCCTTGCCGCGTGAACAACTTCGAAGGGGCGACGTTAATCCTTACTAAGAGGTCACCTGTCTGCCCTTTTCCTGACGCGGGTACATCTCCGGCATTTTGTACCCGCACCGTCATTCCATCCTCGACACCTGATGAGGTTGATTACTGATGAGTGAACTATATCTAGAATGATATCACCTACCAGATGGAATGTTGACGTTTACCGTTTTTTTGGATTGAACCTTACCAACACCATCACAATCTGAACATTGGCTGGAACGAGGGACGGTGCTTCCAACACCACCACAAACATTACAGGTACTAGCCATCTGGAAACCGTTTTCTATTACGAATGTTCGATGCCCAGTTCCTCCACAGGCAGCACATGTCAAGCGTTTGGCGCCCTTCTTTACACCACTACCGGAACAGGTGGAGCAGTTCACTATTGGCGTTATGGTGGCTTTTTTGCTCGTGCCCTTAGCCGCCTCTAGGAAGCTAATATTAACAGTCGTCTCTAGATCCGCACCCCTCATGGAGTCTGAAAAAGGAGAGCCTCGTGCACGACCTGCGCCGAAACCAAAAAGCTGTTCAAACAAATCGGATGGTGCACCACGTCCAGCGCCGAAAGTAGCACCAAAGCCTTCGAAACCGGGGAATCCTCCCGCAAACCCTCTGGCGTTGGAGAACGCATTGGGGTCGAAGCCTGGGTGTTGTGATGCGGCCCCATACTTGTCATACTCGGCACGTTTCTTCTCGTCTTTCAATGTCTGAGCACAAAATTGGGTGATAATTGGCACTTCTGAAATAAAAGGACTCACGTCATAAGCCTCTTGTATTTCAAGGAATTTGTCCTGTGCGTTTTTGTCGGGGTTCGTATCCGGGTGGTATTTCCTAGCAAGCTTAGCACATTTGAGTAACGTACCCGATGCGAAGCTTGAACTAAACGAGTAATACCGAGAAATATGTCTTCTTAACCTCGGCAGGTGAAGCATCACGCTTGACGCCAAGAACTTGGTATGGATCCTTCGACGCGGCATTGAGTGACGCTGTTGCATGCAGTGCGCGCTGTGATGGCGATGAGTTACAACGATAGAGAGTATATATGGCTTCGTCACCTTGTCCCCGATGCGCTTCGTCCGAGCGACGGATTTAGAGGGCGATGTCTTTAGACATTGGAAGTGATGGATTGTAAATGCGCGAGTTGGATACCTAAGAGACTGGTGGGAGCAAGAGTAGAAAGCAACAAAAGAGGAAAAGCGATGGGGTAGACGAGGCATTCACGCAGAACCGACACAGCGAACCTCAGTTTCTCCGAAATTTGTTGTTTGGCCGTGTTTATCTCATCGTCGAGTATACCACCAGCTTTTACCGTAAGACACCACAATCTCCTCTCCTTTCCGTATTTCTTCGTTTGAACTCCATATACTCATCCGCAACTCCCCATTGCTATGTTTTGCATCAACGAACAGCGCGTTAGGTCTGTTCCTAATACCCCGGTAGTCATTAATAAATCTTGCCTCATTTCCCATGACTCTAGCATCTATTCCAATACTAATCCCATCTTGAAACCGATGTAGTAAGAGGTCATAATTAGACTCTGGGCGATCATCGCAATGCAGTTCTCCTGTAATCTAATAAGAGTCGTACTAGTAACATCATGTACGGATCACTCACCCATATAATCAATAATATGCGATTTCGGTGGTATTTTCCTTACCGCGAACAGACCGTGCTGTCCGCGTGCCGGGTGGGAAGTATCTGGTATAAATCGAATAGTAACGCACAAACTACTACTGCTAGCAGGCTGGTTTCCCGGCCCCTGTGACGGTGTATCCTGTATGAAACGACGCAACACGGCCGTTACGGAAGCATGGTAGCAATACGAGTCTATGTACTGCACGCCGTCGGGCCAGTGTCGTGGTGTCGGCCTGGTCTTGCTGGGAGACATGTCCGGTAATACGCAAGCGTGGGAACTTTAACCTTGAATCAGGCGTCTCCCTGCTGGCCTTCTGCTGTTGACCCCCCCAATTTCCTCCACTTGTCCCGTTCTTTCATACTCTTGTTTCATGGGAAGGTCTCCTGTGAAGTCAGTTGCGCGCGTCTATCAGGATGTCAACGCTCGCTTAGGACCTTCCTGGCACGAATATGGTCTGTATTTTCACGCACCGCTGGTACATCCGGTAATCTCGTCATTCAGACAACCTACAGGTTCAGTGGGGATCACAAGATCACTACGAAATCGTTCGCAAAGTCGGGCGTGGCAAGTATTCTGAGGTGTGCGGTCATTCTTACGATAGATGGATTTATCCTTGACTATCCGTAAAAGGTCTTCGAAGGCGTGAACGTTGTAACAGAAGAGAAATGTATAATAAAAGTTCTCAAGCCTGTAAAAAAGAAGAAAATAAAGCGGGAAATCAAGATTCTACAGAATCTGGCAGGGGGACCAAATGTCGTCGCTTTGCTAGATGTTGTCCGTGACCCTGCGTCCAAAATTCCAAGCCTGGTGACCGAATACGTTCATAATGTTGATTTTAAAACGCTGTATCCTCGTTTCTCCGACTTGGATGTGCGATACTATATGTTTGAACTGCTTAAGGTGACTGCAAGTACTTCCACAAACGATACGGTACTGATAAGAATGCATTGAGGCTTTGGATTACTGCCATTCGAAAGGTATAATGCATAGGGACGTGAAGCCACATAACGTCATGATAGACCACGAACGTCGCAAGGTAATCGAGCTTATTTCTCCGACGACTTTCCTTATCGTCTGAGTTAGCTGCGTCTCATCGATTGGGGACTCGCGGAGTTTTATCATCCAAGAACGGAGTATAATGTGCGAGTCGCATCAAGATACTTTAAAGGTCCAGAACTACTGGTTGATTTCCAAGAGTACGATTATAGTCTAGATATGTGGAGCTTCGGCTGCATGTTTGCCTCTATGGTGAGTTTTTCAGTAAGGGCCGGTTAATTTTTGCGTGCTCAAGGTATTAAGATTTTCCGGAAAGAGCCTTTTTTCCATGGCCACGACAATTATGATCAATTAGTCAAAATAACGAAAGTCTTGGGCACAGACGAACTATATGCGTATATTGAGAAATACAACATTCGCCTTGACCCGCAATATGATGAGTTACTTGGAAGGTCTGCCTTAAGTTGATTCTCCATGGACTACTCTCACTGTACTCAAGATATCCGAGAAAGGCTTGGACAAAATTTATCACATCTGAGAATCAGCGTTTCATTTCCAATGAGGCTATTGATTTACTCGATAAACTTCTTCGCTATGACCATCAGGAACGCCTCACTGCTCGAGAAGCACAAGCTCAGCCTTACTTTGGTATGACGTCTTATATGCGTGTCCTCAATCAATACTTAGTGGATGTATGTAGACCCAGTTCGGGCACCTTCCAATAGTGACGGAGAAACAAATAACATAACATCTGGATAAGTATCAGGCGATTCTAGTACCTTGCCTGAC
Source organism: Amanita polypyramis BW_CC (assembly GCA_001691755.2). NCBI lineage: Eukaryota > Fungi > Basidiomycota > Agaricomycetes > Agaricales > Amanitaceae > Amanita > Amanita polypyramis. The sequence continues at coordinate 218,006 of JNHY02000006.1, read as the reverse complement.
ATATCTTGGGAGTCCACTCCTGTACGTGTCCCAACATATATAGATCATTTACTTTACTACTCGTTCCGAAAAAAATGCATCGAAAAAAATGCGTGTGGTATGTGTTAATTGTTCGTCACTTATCACGCATCTAACCTCCGAAAAAGAGAAAGGCATATCGTAGTCACACCCTATGACCACACATGTATCCGGCAGGTACCTGTAGCAGTGATCCCACAGTTCGGGCGCGAGTTAGACCCTTTCCTTGTCCGTGCAGCTGAGCATGCATGAATCCGCTCATTAGTCGGTGTACTATGAGGCAATTACCGTTGATTAGTGCCATTCCATGGCGACAATCGCATGGGATATAGTACACTTTCAACGAGAATCCACGCCCCAGTTTCTGACACCCTCATCACGGCAACATTAGTATTGCTGCAGTCATAAATCGCGAAGAATAGCACTAGCACTAGTTATGCAAGTCGCCTGGTACGTCCAGGTTCTTGGGGCTCGATGTCTGACTATTTGCTGAATAGCGCCATATTTTATAGAGTAACGACTCAGCTAAACAACGGAAGCCACCAGTGCGGGCAGTGCAACTACTCGCCGATACGCACGTAAGTAAGGTATATTGTTCCATGTAAAACAACTGGACAAGTTATTAGATCTAGAATTCAAGGGACAGCGCCACCTTACGAGCAACAATTTGACGAAGCACTCAGACCTGGCATCTGAAATATAATATTGCCAGGCAAACCTGCAAAGCTGGTTGGGTTTGTGGGCCGAGTCAGATTTTTTTCGGATGTTCAAGCCTCGCTAGTTGCCAAATCCTTATGTTTGAGCGAGCACCAGACGGGACCAAGTTGGCGGCATGATTTTGAACGGGAAGGTCAAGGAAAAGGTCCAGGATACTCATCCGACGTTTTTCTCAGCGTGGATCTCGATACTGAAGGACACGGCTCCAGCTACCATGCAGCATTTGTGAACATATACCGCATGTTATCTAACGGGAAGCGTAAATGGTACGTTGCAGAACCACCGCTCGAGCATCGATGATTCGTGGATCCAGGTAGTATATCACGGCACTAGTCAGGACGTCGTATTTAGGACCAACCCTAACAGTGAAAACTCTAGAAGTCATATAATATATTTGTTGCTAGTCCTCTTTTAATGATACGAACTCCCCCAAACAATCCAATGAGTTCGGTTGGAAAACGCTAGATACGGAACGATCTGGCAATCGAGAAATCATGTGGCTTGTGATCGTACCCTCATCCATATGCATGTGTCCTATATCAAGTGTTGTGACAAGGCTAGAACTTGGGGATATGATACAGTGTGTGAGTAACGTGTCCGAACTAATCGCGGTAGGGGATATTAAACACGAAGCGTCGACCCCACTACTTTGTAGGATATTACGGTTAAGATAGGTCAGAAATTTCAGGGGCTATGGGACGAATTATAGGCGTGACAATAACATCTGCGTAGCATAGCGACAATACCAACGTTGGTGTGGCTGTTTGTTGAGGAAGTCCTTTTCCCTGCTCTGCTGGTACCCGGCTTTACTTTCTCCAGCTGCTTACGCGTCCGACACATTGGGGATAATAGGATGTCATTCGGAGGTATGTCACGAGCTCTATTGCATAGGCGATCATTTGACATTCATGAATCATGCATACTGTAGCTACATTCGGGGGTTGGTTATCCGATGACCTTTTATGCGCAACACAAGCGAAATGATCTGTACCCGCAAGCAATCTAAATTGAGATCGGAGCGCAGGTAGACTTTCTCCACTGAATGGTTGAATGGATCATCGGGTAATAAGGAACTTGAATAGTACTCCATGGTATATACGCGGCCATAAGTTATGGCATTGTATGCCATTGACGTAAAAGAACTGGGTCCAATCTAAGTCGGTTTGTCAGTATCATCCCCATGATACGTGTGAATCAGACGTGGTAGGTAATTACCAGCCCTATAACAATGCGAAATTTCGATGTTCCGATGCACTTCACAGAAAGAGTCATGAAAACATGTTTTGATTTGGAAGCATTCGCAAACCACGAAATCTTGGGTAAAAGTGATCAAGGGTGGGAACGGAAGTCAAGCGATTCTGGATGCAACTTGTCCGTAAAGTAGCCTGAAGGGGACCCACCATGTCCTCTGCTATACACGGGTATTCTGAAGTGACGCAGATATTTTATCCTGGGACCGTATGCTAGGAAAGCCTATTGAACGATTGTGAATGGAACCCTCAGACGGGTACTCTCACGACCATTTCCCGTTCATTTCGGTCTTCTCGGTTTGTTCCTCGACAGCTTGTGGTTTATGTCTGACATGGCACTTCATACAGTTACTAGGGTAAAGAATCTGTAGGACATCGGCAAAGGTGAATGGTAGTGCGACAGAAACTACCAATCATAGATTCTCTCTAATTGTTAGGTTTTGCGAACGTTCGTCATTACATGCTAAATATGGTCACAGATATAATAATATATTCACATGAGACTTGCAGTGGTTGGGAAAATAGCGTGTTTTGGGAACGAATTTCGCAAATTACGCACTCCTTGCCGAGGACATACAGCATTTCAAGCAAAAGAGAAATTCGTACTTCTAGCACGAACACAAATGTCGGCTTCGGGAGCGACTCCCCAGGCACGATGCTTCGCTGGATTGAAATGGGATTTATTCCTGGGTGTGGTATTACGCCTTTTTTTGGATCTTAATGGTAATATTCTTATGAACGGTGACGGGTGGATGTGAGTGGTTTGCCTTCCTTGACGTACCCTGCCTCTCAATCTCACGTTAGTCGCTCGGAATTGCCGTCTTAGACGGGCGAATACGTGTCACCTGCTATGAAAAACGGTTCGTCGTTTTTAAATGCATCTCTCCAAATCAAAGTTGCGAACCGGGAACTGTGGCTCAGTACGTGGCATTTGTTCAGAAAATTGGCTCCTTGGCTACCGGGACTGTCAAACGATTAGCCGTCAGTGTATAGGGTTCTAAGTCGGGTGCTGATGCAACAATCAAAGATATTATGTCAGTGCCGTCCGTTCCCTGGCTAGTACATCGAGAATGCACTAAATAAGGGACAGTTTGATTTTGTTTTCGTCCAGAAAGCATCTATTGATATCCATCATCGTTCCGAGTTCCCCGGCGGACAATAACTGTCCCGAACCCATCCAATAAAACCCTAGCGTACACGTCGGCGCTGACTATGTAACTTTGTAACATGGTACGTTACGCCTTCCAAATGGGCGCCTGCCCTAAACTGGCTACCCATTAGACCACAAATATGCGCCTAATCCTAATGCGAAAGCACTAGGGGTGCACCTAGTTCTCCGGAAGCGATAGAACAAGGTTACGTGGGATCCAGACTCTTTCCAGCATTGCATAAGGGATCCAGACTCACTATCCTTCCTTCGGTGCTGTAATGCTGTAAGACACGACATATCGTAAGTGCACGATGCTTTCATTTTAGAGACGACTAGCTGCATCGGGAAACAACGGGGAATAACAAATCTCATGCTGAAGAAAGAATGTGGGACGGGGGAACCAAGTTGTTCCCCCCCTACGACATTAACGTCTGATCCCCAGTAAGTATTAGTGCTAGCGATCATTCTAACGCCACCATTCGGAGATCCGCGAAAGAGTGGGAGGGTACGACGACATCCATGGACGGTGACACGGCCAGACTAAAACGACGTTCACACTGCTTTGGAGGGGTCATTGATTGTTTCATTCCTTAGGCCTTATGACGTGTATATTCTTGTATCTATTGATTAGCGTTTAAAAGGCCCCCCAGTTGATCTGACACGCATTCATCACGCTCGTATAAGCACCGCTGCTAGAAGTACAAACTAGTACAAGTTGGAATGACTACATACACCTGAAGTTAATGCAGAATTCGATACCTGGTAACGTGGGCAATGGTAAAATAGGTATCACAAAAGAAAATCTGCCATCTGGGATGGTACAAAGGTTACACGTGCAAATCAAGATCCCTGGTTCAATGTTGGGTGACTCGAGGCAGGCGTCCGGAGCGCAGTTAAACCCGAGGATTGGCCTCTAGTATAAGGTCGCCCTCTAGTATTCTTTCTAAAAGCAGGGCGGTTCGGTCGATGATCAGTGGTCATCTGCAGATTGCCTCTTGGGAAGCTGCTAGCACTGGGCGATGCCCCCAATTGGATACCATCTTGCTGGGTACTGTGGTTCATTTGAACTTCATTGCTCTTCGACCCCTCTTCTGTTCCCTCGTTGTTTTCCCCTGGTGGTTGAGGAGACCTTGGATATCGTCGGTCACTCTTATGTGGAGCTAACCTCAACGATGTAGTTTGATCTGAGGTATGCTCTCCATACGATCGTCCTCTATAATTTTTTCTGAAGGCTGGACGTGTTAGCTGGTCCTCGTTGGACGTCTGCGCGCCGCCTTTCAGAGAGCTACTGGTACTCGGGGGTGCTCCGGGTTGATTGCCACCCCGCCAGGTGCTCTGACCCACTCGGGCGTTCTTGTTCCTCGATCGCCGTCCATTCTTTTCCCTTGGAGGGTTCGGAGGGGGAAGAGGCCCTGGATCATAGTGGGGATTCTCTGGAAACCAGTCTTCACCTGATGCTTTGCAGAGTCTCCCTTCGATGCAGTCAAACGCGTAAAATTCCGTTTTAGGTGCGATTGTCATCTTTCCCATCATTTCTTCTAAACTCGCATATAGGACATAACCCGCATGGGCGTCGTTCGCTGCGTCTAAAGCAGGAATTTAGAGGGTGTCAGACCATGAAAAGTGCGAGCATGCTTTATACTGACATGTCTGTTGAGCAGCGCTGAGATATAGTTCCCAATTACTACGTTGAACCTTGCCCTTTGCCATGGCAAGCGAACGATACGCTTGGACGAGGCGAGCCAGTGCAATTCCTTGTCTGTAGGGCCCTTTCCACTGCACATTGTCCACTGTCCTGGCCAACAAAGCCAAGTCTACACAGCCTCGCATAGACACACCGTGGTCTCTGAACAACTTTTCAGCATCCTCTGTAATCCACTGTTAGTTAGTGATGACCCCCCAATCTGAGAAATGGGCGAACTTTGTATACCAACACCGGTTTTCAAAACGCCGGGATTTTCAAGGAGTTGTTTCAAATTTTCTGGAAATTCTATAATTTGTTAAAACGAAAGAGTAATATAAAAATAACGAGGGGATTGATAATGATATACCTGACATTGCACTAATTTGGATCAAGAGGATTCTATCGTTGTTCGCAAGCTGTACAAGTGCAACGGGATTCTCTGACTGTCCCCTACGGTAGATTGGTTTCCATTCTAGGTCGAATCCGAGCACATCGGTTTCTAGGTGTGGGATCTCACTGTTTGCATCATGGAAGTTGCGTATATAGAATAGTTGTGCAGAAGGACTGAGGGTCTTCCAGCTGTAAGGTGGCAAATCTGGCGTGGGTGGAAGCTGTGCAGTGGCGGCAGGAGGCAGGGCCATTATGCAGGAGAGCAAAAAGGACCGGCGGTATATATCTGGATAGTTGACGCTAAAGCAGCGTGGGAGCGGAGCATATATATGTGCACTGCCATTGGCTGCTATTTCTGGAAGACTGGCGCCAAGATTCACAAGGCACATCTCCTAATGCCCTCGTGTCCCGCCCGTCCCATTCATGTCTCTGCGGCCCGGAGTGGCTGCCTTATCTTCGATGGGCGCACACAGAGAGGCAGGTGGTGGCCTGCTTGGGGTGCGGTCTATGGCGCAGGAGCATGGCCCTAATTTAAACCCATCGTTGTCGGATGAAAAAAGTCTTGGCAAAAAGGCTTGTAAGGTTAATAACAAAAATAGCTTTTTGACGCACGGCTTAAGAGCGAACCTTGGACAACCCACTCACCTTTGCTGCATCTTCTTCATTGCCATCATGAATTCCGTCGCCTCCTCGCTCCCCCTCGCCCAAAACTCCTCAGGTCCCCCCTACCCAAGACCTCCCATCGATAACGACCTCAGGCATCTCTTTTCCTCCGCTTCGTCCGTTTTGGACCAGGCGAGTCCCGGCTTTGTTCCTTTCATCCCTCCTCCCTTACTCTTACGCTTATGATTAGCCACCACCTCCCAGTCTTCGCGAAATTCTTACTGCATACAGGGCCAAGGGTGATGGCGACAGAGAAATGCTGCTAACAATGCTCAATGCAAAGGCTGCGGAAGATCAGGTTGGCTCCTTCCGTTTAATGGGCTGGTGGCATGTTTTTAACTCCGCTTCAGCGAATAGCATCAGTGGCATCGCTACACCGAACTGCGCTCGAGGTTTATCAAGCTAGTTTTACTGATGGTGGTCCCTCGCCGCTGGGTACTATAAATGGACATCCCCACATTGACCCTTCCACCTCGTTTTCCATACACCAGTCGGAACAAAATCACTGTCGGCATCGCCATGTATTATCAAGAAGTAGTTCACCGCCCAGGTCGCATATACATATCCCACCAATACGTGATGCCCCAATGTCAGAAAATGCGACCCAACATCCCCGAAAGCGCCCCCGGATGTCTCAGTCATCGCCATCACTCGCGAACACACATGAACCATGTCTGGGCTCACATCATGATCACTTGCCTCCTTCTCCGTACTCATCCTCCAGCCGAAGTGACTCGGCCGAGTACTCGCCCCGTTCTCGCGCCTCTATGGCGATAGGTTCATTGTTATCATCAGGTCCTAAGCATGTCGTCGATGATGCCCACGACCAAGAATAAACCGTGTTATATGTGTAATATAATGTTTTATAGCCAGGTGTTAACATCGGGTTCAGTAATCTATTTATTGCCTTGTAGTTATACTACAGCACGCCCTTGTAGTGTCATACCCACGCAGAGCATTATTACAAATAGATTAGGTGGACGTCCGGTATTAGGGGCATGTTTCATATTGCAACTATTATTAGACCCACGCAGTTTTGATCCACGTGATCGACGCGTTGCACTTGTCCGCTTGCCATGGAGAACGAATTGGACAACATCCAAGACGACATTGCGGATCTCGCTGGCGTGGATTGGGACCAGTTCTTCTCTCCTACTGATGGCCAACGAATAACCACAACTCTTCCCGGCCCACCAAGTTCCGAGTCTTTATTTGATGACTTCCCAGATAACTTCTTTGATCCTGCCACGTTGGCAGAAATCGACGAGCTAGAACGACGTACCCTGATACAAGGTCATGATTCTGTACAATCTCGGGATCGTGTTACCTGTTCGTCCCAATTTTTTCTTTGCGCAACTCCTTTTTTATTGACGCTCCTCACTTGCATTAGCCACGGCGCAAGCAGGTCAGCAAGACCTGCTCGTGCATCTGACAGGATAACTCAATATATGACAGGTCCATATAATGCAATGCAAAACGAGCCATTGTCAGATGCCCAGACATCACGTTATTTCGGTTAGCCTGCACCATCTAACTCTGCATGATTCCTTACATTTCTAACAGGTAACCGTAATTGCGCCACAGAGTTTATATGTGATAGGTGCGATAAGAAAGATAGTCCACGGAAGAGACGGCGTCCCTCTTCACCGGATACCCTTACACCGACCAAGAGGACTAAGATGATTCATGGCAACAAAGGACAGGCACCTTCGGTCGAGGATCTCGAAGAGGAGTTCACTTGTCCTATGTGAGTCGTGCTTTCATCTAAAGCCCCCAAACTAATGGTACACATGTATGTAGATGTTGCGATATTCTGTGAGTAAATGGAGGGCCGACATCCGAATTTACTGAGTAAAAATAGAGCTGCTACGCACGCCGCAAATCCATGCGGGCATAGCTTCTGTGGATCCTGTGGAGAGCGGTGGATTGCAAAAAAGGTGAGTAAGGTTGTATGCACACATTAGCCGAAGATGACTGACTACGCTAAAATAGACAAACGATAGATGTCCCATATGCCGAACCACATTAACAGGGGACATACCAATGATACCCAATATTGCTATGGACAACGTCATAGAAAAGTACATTCAAATCTTAGGTGCAAGAGGCTTAACGGAGTGGACCGGGGGTGGCGAAAGGTTTGAAGAGTGGATCTCACGCAAGGAGTGCGTTGGGGTTACCAATCTTTCTTGCTATCTGTGCTAATGATACCGGTACTAAGAGCGTGGAAGCAAGAAAACTTGAAACGGAAGAACGCCGCTGCACACGTCCAGAAATATCCTGCTGTAAACCTTATCGTGGCCTACGGGGAATTGGATGTTCCCTACATGGGTCCGCAGCGTTTTGGCGATGTCTCCACATCCTTGGAGAGGTCGCCGCGTAGACGACGTCGAAACAGGCGGTTCCGGAACTGAACACGTGAGAGCATGCATCGTTGAATCGATGACGTCATTACTTGGTGGCAGGTCAACACTGCGCTGTTTATGAGGCCCTGCCCACGAACACTCATGCAGATTCAGTTTAATCCCAATCTCGGCAAGACCATCACGGTTTCCCCTCCGTTCTTTATTCCTCGTACGCCTAGCTGCGTTCTGGTGCGTTTTACTGCTCTGTTGCTAAACGGCAAGCATGAGCGGATGAGCAAAGACGGCGGGAAAGTACAACTATGGTCCAACTGTCCAAGTGACACTCCGGCTGGCTGGCAGGCGTATGACTTTGCAGAAAGCACCAGGATTGGAACGGACGAACAACAACTCTCACTTTATCTTCCTGTAATCCTGTCCCCTGGCGTGACTCGGCTAGAGTTTTGTTACACTTACCGTGTAATGTATCCGGACGGACAGATCATTTGGTTTGGGAGATTTGAACAGGATGGTACTTGCATTATTGACAGAGATGGTTCGTGTGTCCTTCTCAACGACGAATGGTATAACAAAGACGATACTACCTATGAATTTAACACCAATGGGGACTCGAGCTCTCTTGAAATAATACGTGGGATCGAGATGGAGAGAGTTAATGTTCACGCAATTAATTCAGATGGGTCAGTTGTACCTTTGCCAATGGACATCGCTATGTCATGCAGCTTACAATATTGTTAGTATAATTGGTTGTAACGAACGGTGTTCGTTGTTATTCATTACTTCAAAATATGAGCCGGACTCGTACATTATGCCTCAAGCCATCTCCATATCCTCTTCATCTGGCTCCTCACTCTCGCTCAGCTCTGCAGGAAGTATCAGCATTGATGACGTTGCAAAGACATCCTTATTGCTACAGATATATGACGAGCGAACAGTCCTGCTTCCTGAGCTACAGCGAGCTGTATCGCATAGTGTTTCTGAGAAAGGTCGGGCTCTATCTCTTCGACGTGATGACGGTGTTTTCGTACTTGGAAACTTGACAACCTATCCACATCCGCTCCGTCTCGTTGCCATTCAATTATTCCCTGTGACAGACGCGAGAACCACGGAAGTTCAATTGGACCTATCCGAATATCGAGAACTATTCGCTCATGACATAAACGGCGCTTGCATATATCCATCCCCCGGTTCTGATATAGCAACCATATCACGAGGTGATATCACCTCGGTACGCCTTCTAATGGAACTTGGAACCCAGTATACATTATCTTCAGAGTGTCACTTGCGATCTCGTGGTAAACTTTGGCGAATATCTATCCTCAGTGATTACACAAATATCCGCATGTCATTCCACGAGCCTGATGCTGGCGCACTACCAATGCTACCTCCCTCACCATATGTGCACCACGAAGGTCCAATCACATCGAATGGAATCATATATTCTGCAGCAGGCAAAGCCTACCCAACCAGAAGTACAAGATTTGGTCGTTTTGGCATTTACATGCGCTGTATCTGTGCTCTCGTAATCACGTCATTTTATGCTTTCTTTCGAATACTATCGGTACTCAAGCGCGGTAGGTCAGATGAACAGAAAGGAAATCACATCGGACGACAGACGCGCAAAACTGACCCTAAACTTTGGGAAAAGCACGAGTCTCGCGACCAGTCAACTCCAGATGGTCTGAGCTCGTCCCAGCCCGGATTCTGTAAAAGCCTATGCGCACGCGTGCCTCCCGGAGTACTGACAATCCTTTTACGTTCTGAACGTGGTAGCGTCATCCATGATCCCGCAAGTATGTTTGACATCAGATTGGACGGTAAAAAGCTGGAGACATCCATTAAACACAAAGATAGTAGTGCCTATTTGTTAACATCTTTTATTGACAAGGACGGGGAGATTGAAATAGCATCTACTTAAGCATATAATCCTCGGCATGTATCTTGTTTCACCGAATAGTACAACGCGTGTGCTATATGTAATATTTGTTTAATGTCAATTGTCCACTTTGCCCTCGCTGTCGGCGCGTTTGTATCGTTCATGTTCATCCTGCGCGAAACCAACACTGTGGTACGTTGACACAGCACGCGACACAATGTCATCTAACATTTCCTGAGGGAGGTCATACTCAGAGCCCCGAACGACTATGGCGTAGTTTGCTAGATTGTAAAAAATAATAATAATAATTAAGTATGGAACTAGCCAGATATTTTAGAACAACTACCATCTTCGATCTTCTCCAGAGACTGGGCTGTCACCGATTGCTTCTTACGGAGATCATGCACATTTGGTGTGAACTTCTCAAAGTCTGTTCATTAGTACATCATTGGACGCCTCTTCATCAAAGCGCAAAGATGGGCTTGCCTGCTTTACAGTTTCTTACGAACGTACAAACCTCCGAGGCCTTTTGGCGTCCACCACGTTTGCTAATTCCAGATATTGCATAGCGCATTAATTCGCCCATCAAATCAGATACTCCGAGCAAGTAGTCAGAGACAGACAACTGAAAGTACTGCAAGTAATTTAGAGCAGAGACGAAGATTAACACAGACATATATATATATATATATATATAATATGTGTGTGTGTACTCACGGGCTTGCCGCTCGCGTCACACAGTGTTTCTTGAACTTGTTCGAACGTGATAAGAGTTCCATGCTCAAGATAATGCGCAAAGCTCAAAGCCTCCGCATACTCCTGCAAACCTGGAGAGAGCTGTCGCTGATGATGCCAATAACGATCCTTTTCTAGCTCCACGCTCATTTTTGCATATATTTCTTGCACCTCGCGTAATTTCTCCCTACTGCTCTGGGCAGCTTTCCTTGAGGCAGCAGGATCATGCGAAGCTGCTTCCGTCACAGCCCGGTGCAAGAAAAAAATGACTTTCTTGGACAAATTTGTCACATCGCGGCTTGCCTAGGTATCGTCATTACGTCTGGACGTATTGCTGGATGTAATAATCAGAGGACTAGTACCTTGATGAGGCGTTCGCGTCTGTCGTTGTAATCGTCCAATTCAGCTCTGAAGACTTCAAAGATTTGGATAATTGAATATTTAGATGAAGCCATCTAATCGTAGTGTGATGACTGCCACGTGGAAGTGAAGTCAGCCGGCGTTTGAGCGCGCACTTGTTTGGTGACCTAAATGTCTTCTTTCGCTCCGAAACCTGGCTGTCCATTATGCGGTATTGTAACGACAGCTGCAAATACCTACGCGAATTCCCCACCATCGCTTTCCCTCTCGTCAAGTGCAATTTCGTCCCAAACGGAAATACTTTGGCGTGACAACAACTTCACTGCGTATAGAGAGAAAACAAACCCTGTCTCGAGCAAGGGCCATATTGTCATAACTTTCAAGTAAGTCTTTATACTACATGTGGACGATAATGGGTCATAACCGTCTACCCCAGCCTTCATGTTCCCTCGCTCTACACTCTTGTATGGATACTTCGCCGAAAGAGCTCTCCTATACTAATGTTTGTATGCACAAAAGTCCTCTAGCGACCTGCCCCTTCTAGTGAACCTCAAACATAATGCTATGCGACTCCTCTCATCATTGGCATCGCCCAATTCGCAACCGGCGACGCCTAACGTCAATGCACGGCCGTCTACACCTCTTCATGAAGGGAATGATTCATTTTGCATCGGTTTTATCACTCCTCCGTTCAAGGATAACAAAATACCTGTAACAGATCATCTTCACGCTCATGCATACATTACCCCTGCAGACCTGATGGGTTGGTGGAGGGGCGTCGCTTACGGACCCCTCGCCTGGTACGCGATAGATGACCTGATCGCAGAAATAAGGTGTGCACTTACAAGCGAGTTTTACGAAAGTTCAACGTGCTAATGAGGTGATTTAGAGAATCCGTCTCAAACAACCGCATAAAGTCAGGCCACCAGAATCGCATGAATGCCCCCATAGACAAGGTTCCTGGGGCTGGGGCTCGTTCAGGTACAGCGGACGGAGTAGAGATATCAGAACCTGGTCTGGCACATCCCGATGAAGAAGGACAAACGAGACCTTAACACGTAATCTATTTCAAGATGGCATGGAGACCTACATTCGGAGTATAACCCGATAACATTCTTTATAGCAGCGTAAATACAACTTCACAGAACTTCCCCAGCTAATTATAGTTTGTACAATATCAAACTTGCAGTTCATACCTTTTTTTTTTGTTTAGGCCCTTACGATGGACGGCGAATTCGTGTGCTAATATATTAACTAAACCTACAGGTACTCTAAAAACTACATTCATGTTTTAGGCGTCTGCAGACCCGATTAGTTGCCAACCCGCAGAGAATCGTGCACAACTCACAATAGGATGAACCCGTGAGAAGTGTTGATAGAGCAGCTAATTGGTCCTCATTAAATTTCTTGGAATCTTCGTGCCATGTATCCTGATGCGTTCTCTTAAAGTTCCTGGCGCAATTGCGAACTGTTGTGGATATAGGGATCTTGCGTATTTTCCTATAAGAGTGCTGCCAAACAACAGAAACCGACGCATACTTACAGGATCATAAGTGTGTTCTGCGAGAACATTAGTTAGAAGGTCTGGCATCCACTTTTCAATGGTGTAGGGGTAACTGTCGACGAGGGCGCAAATCCCCAAGATTGCAGCATGCCTTTGTCTAATAGCCTTGTTATACTTCGGGTCTTGTCGGTTGGGGAGGCGGCTCGATTTAGCCAGGCGGACAAATCGATCCTATTCCATTCTGATTAGCGAGGCTAGAAGAAATTTCTGATACACACCTTCAGCATCAAAATGCTTCGCCGTGGTGAGAGGCGCAGAATCCCAGACAGTGTACTGTAGCATATATGAGGGGGGATACCTGGTACTAGGCACGATCTACTCACGTTGCTGCCATCTCTCTCACTTCCACTACTTCATCATCCAAACATTGGCAGAGGACCTGAATGTATCATGGAATTAATATGGGTAGTCTAGACAATATGAAGAAAACAGGTAACCTCAAGAATTTCAACCACTTTAGAGTCCGCGATTAGAGGGACATTACGGAAATAGAAGACTAAACCCAAAAATTATGAGGAATTCTCTTGAAGGAGACGGTTGCAACCGACCTTGCAAAAGTGGTAAAACTTTCATTCGCACTTTCCAAGACTAGTGCTATGTGAGCACGGGGCAATCAAAAAAGGCAAACTACCTACTGGTGAGGACCGTATAGCTTCAAACATGACATCCAACAATGGGTCGATAAGGCATGGGGGTGGCGTCACGCCACACATGCGCACTAATAAAATACTAGCTCTTGAGGTGAGCTCCTTATTATCGTTTACTAATTAGAATGTGAACAATCAATCAGGTATAATCAGTTTGTCGACCGACCTTCAGTGAAGCGGAACAATTCAGGCTAACTCATATATTAGTTTCGACCGCCTTGATACTAGGAACAAGGAAGAGTGTACCATTAAAACCAAGATATAATCAAATACGACGATAGCGTGCGATCCGTGCACCGACTGGAATAGCCATTTGCAAATTGTTATTCCGACCCTGAAAGCATATATGAGGACTTCCCTTGCCTTCCAGAAGACTTCTTACCTATCGTAAGTGGACTGGAAAGCACGAACACCCGGCAATCGCTCTTCCCGCCATACCTTAAATCTTTGAGCAAGGTCCTGGACACGTTGCAGGTGATAGCCCGTTCGCGTCCCCATGATATCGACTTCCAAGGGCAATAAGCGACATTCTTTAATAAAGACGTCGACTTTTGGAATTGAAGGCGTCGGATTCCACTAGAAAGAGTGTCAAAACAACTGTATTACAGTGAAACGGGAATGTTACCATAATATATTCTGTAAATACCAATACCTCTCCTACCATTGCGCGAACCTGGCAAGGTCACTATAAATCACAGTGATGCCACATTTTAAAGTAATACCTCATCATGTTCACTGCTAATCTCCTTCCAGAATCTTTCAATGGTGTCATCGGTCCATGGAATGAATTTCCTGCCAAGCCCTTCATAGAATGCTCTGAATAGTGATAAGACTTTGACAGCGTCGAAGGCCAGTTCAGCGTTAAAGTCTAGTACTTGAAATTCTTTGCTGACATAATCCACCAGAGCCTGCACGCGCCGTGGGTCTTTGTTGTGGAAGACATACTAGGTATTCACTCAGTTTATGATAACAATACCTCCTGTTAGCCGTATCCGTACCTCTAAAAATGAAGTCCATACGGAAAGCGTGTCTGTCTTGATGTCCTTGAGAATCTGCCCAATGAATGGAATAAACCATTCCCATAAGCGCAGTTGTTTAGAAATCGGCCAATGCTTAGAACCTTTCAAAGTGTTTTGTGAATCCTGATTCGACAATTAAGGTGAATAACGAATTACCCCCAATGACACCAGCAAGGAATTCTGCAGCGCCACGTTGTTTGTCTTGTTCTTTGTCTGCCACGAGGCGTTCAAGTATTGGCCTCAGTGACTCAAAAGGCTCGTCTTCTAGAACCTGGACTAATAATTTCATTAGAGCCAACCGAATTGCATACAAATCGAATTTACAGATGGACTTCACGCAAGAAACATCGTCTTGTATGATCACCGTCTCATGATTTTCTTCCGAGTAGTAGGTCGAAAGACTTTCCCAGAAACTCGATTTAACGACAACTTGTCGCAGGGTCTCAACTGCACCTTGACTAGTTGCATCCCAAGGGGCGAACGTCGACTTCGCATCGTCGGGAGGCACGTACAGCGATATGCTGCTGTCCCAGGCAATCCACGCAGGTGGGCCTTTATCGTATAGGAATCTGAAGCTAATTGTTTAAGCTTTCTCAGGGTAAGTGCAAAGATTAGCGGAAACTAACGGTTCTCTCGGGGAATTGTTCATATCAAGGGGCTGCCTGAAACTATACAACAACTTCCCCTTAAATTCATCCGTTAGCTCTACGGGAACTGTCCGTTTTAATGGATTTTCATGCAAACCCATGACCAAGTCGGCAGGTGTTTTGCACAACGTTCTAAGCTTAAGATATCGTAGGCTTTTCATAACAGCTCGTTGTGCGTACTGTCCTATTTTAGTCGTTCCGCAAATATTGACCTAAATAAGTACTTACATAGCGCTACGTGATTATTAGTTATATGCACATTTCGTAACTCGGGAACAAGATCATACCATGCTGGGATGTGTATCATGAGCTTTTTCCAGGAAAAATTCGAGTTGTTGCGGAACCAAAGGAGTATCACGACGAACAAGAGTGCGAAGGCATCGTATTACGAAGATAGCGTATCGCCAATGTGTGCGAGATGAATTTCCAATTTCTACCATCTCCCCAATCTATCAAAATACCTGTTAGAAACACCACCGGCCATAGAAAAGTAATAATCACAAGGTTATTCATGAGTTCGTTATATAGTTTGACCCGGCGAAGTCTGTTTTCGGAACATTTACGAGTGATAAGATGTGCTATTGCATCTCCTTCTGAAATTGCATTTCGAAGCTCTGTTAATGCATTGTCCACAAATGTTGACGGAACATCGTAAACTAGATAACAAGGCTCCACCAAGGCAGCCAATGCTAAAAGGCGTAGTTAGCAACATAGAGATTCTGTCACTGAAGTAATACCGACCATTCTCAAACACAGCAGAGACCGCGTTTTGAATTGAGGGCTATGAAAATGGGAACGTCTCAATTAATCGTATCCAATGTTTTTTAAAATAGAAAAAGAAAAAAACCAGTCGCACTTTCTCATTATGTTGACATTCAAACAGTTTCTTTAGAAATTCTGGTGCCAAGTATGGTTCTGTAATTTGTCAATATCTGACATCGTTGAATGTCCAGGACGATCGTGATGGGCTGACCTGACACAGCATACTTGCCAAACCAGGATGAATTCAGAGTCCATAGGGCACCCTTCATGCGATCATCGTCCGTTCCAGGTTCCAGAGCTCTATACAATATAGGAAGAGCACGGCGTCTCGTGCCATCGTACGTCTATAGGTCTGGTGAGGGCATGAAAAATGAACAAGTGAGAGTAATCACCCCACAGATCGAGTCCAGAAGAGATTGGCCATTTCTGCGAACAGCCATTGGCGATACAATCGTGAAAGATCTATCTACGACTTACTGTCTTATGATGGGATAGTGCCATAAAGACCACTCGAGCACGTCGTCTATGAGGGCGTCTTCAAGTGGACCTCGTCGCCGCTCAATGCCATTCCAGTGAAGTCTTGCTGAGTGGTAGAGTCTAAAGCAAAATTAACTTCCAGAGGGCATCTCAAACTTAGTTGAACACTAACCGAGCTCGGCGGACATACACAGCTCTTGGCCAAACTTTCTGTTGCGCATATAGTCTGGTCACGTTCTTTTCCGTTTTATACTGCTCCTCGTTAACGTTGTATCTGTCGCGCGCCTTATCAGATTGATCGTGAGGAATAGTGTTTATTTCTCACCGGTCCCTACTACCGCTGTACTCCAACAGATAGGTCCTAATAGACCTAACCTATCGAACACTGTTAGATCCCGCAATTAACCCCTAAAGAAATGCATACCAATATGAGAACAGCATCTACAGTATTCTCCTCCCCTTGCTGACGGAGTGAAATGGATGCATCATGTAAGAGTTTTCCAAATCGCTGCCTTAGGGCGACCATAAATTGATAACGCGGGTCAGCAGGGTCAGCAAGGCAGAAAGAGGACTTTATAGGCTCTATCGCCGCAATCATCTCTGGGATCTCATTCCTAGGGGGGAAATGTTTGTAAGTACGTCGACCTGAGGGATCTTTACCCACAGAATGTCTGATGATTCTGCACTACTTTCGTCTTGCACAGTTTGATCCTGTACGAGGGTGGGAATTCCGGAGAAAGCATGGCGGACGAATGAAAGGTGTCTGGAATATACTTTTTTTAAAAAAAAAAAAAAAGAGTATAGCGACAAGGGAGAACAAACCGGCAAAAGTCATTCCGCCAGATAGCATCTCTTGGAAGATCTAAGGACATATATGAATAGACCAAGTATAGTCATGCTAATTAATACCTGGTCGCAATAAATTTTCTAGAGTGTCCAACGTTGGTTCTACCAAGTCTTTGAAAATGCGTAGAGCAAAGTTGACTTCGTGTATGTTCGGTACGTGCCATAGAATCTAGGGGGGGCATACGGTTAAACCAATGCTCTATACCACGTCCGGGTGCGCACCTTAACTTCCTCAGATCGGTACAATTTACCCCAGTAACGGTGATGGTTGTTGCGAAATTCTGCGATGTCCTTAACAAAACGTATTTCGTTTTAATCCGGAAACAAACCTGGACTTCTCCAAACCTCGGGGTTAACAAATCTGTTTTCTACCGGATATGTATGCGTCAGCGTGAGAAGTATACTGGACAGTAGCTTTCCGGTCCAAGAAAAGCCGCGTTTAGCGAATGTTTTCTCGTGGAGAATTTGAAGAAGTGAAATAAATTCGTTTTCGTACTTGAGCAGCTGCTCCGGGTGTTAGTCAAGGGTGACTGCAGTGTACACTGCAAGCGTACCGCTCGGCCATCGCTGAGCTTCTTGTTAGTAAGGTTAAGAATAACGATGCTGTAACCCACCTATATACAGCCCCTCTCAAAATTGCCAGATCTGATAGGATGTTCTCTATAAGGATTTCACGAAAAACGGGGAAATAACGTACTCCAATGTAACGTAGCATCAGACGGTATGGGAGTCGTCGATGAAGTCGTTCTCAGAGAACTTGCCCCGCTTTCCAACTCTGTACGAATATTTCTTGCACAGAAGTGGAAGAATTTGGTAAGAGTTTTTTCAGGATTAGCGTTCGCCACGCATTCAACCAACTGGTGAATTGCTCTGACAGCGTTCGACCTAACAGTAGTGCTAGCATAATCATATATCATGTTCAAAACAAGATCATATAATGGCTCCGACAGATGCACGCAGATTTGACTGCATGCACCAGCCACGGAATCCACAATCTGAACTTTAATAATGTCAGAATGCGCGCTCTATCCAACGGATGGGTTTACCTTCTGATGCACCTCCTGCAGTCCCATGGGGTCCTTCCTCTGGGAGATTCTCGAATAACTGTATGACTCTTCGGATGAAGCTCGCAACCCAGTCAGGGAAGCTGGCGGTGGAATCCTGTCCCAAAGTCGTAAAATATATGCTGAACATGGGAGCAATCACCATACCTTGACAAGTTCATCCTCCTCCTCTCGGCTCAGGTGGAGATCTGGGTTGCTCTCAAGTCCTTCTTCACCTTCCAGAGAGATATAAGGGTAGGAACCTCGGGTATCCGCTGGAATTGCGAGTTCTGAGTCGGTTAGCGGGCTTTGATTGCGAATTCCGTCGTCCGTGACAGTCAAATCGCCGATCTGGATATACTGTGAGATCTCAACCAAAAATGCCGTAGTGCAGAGCTGTTTCCGTGTCAACCGACATTGAAGGTTGTCATCAAGGAAAAACCATACCGTCTTGGAAGGATCATTCTACCACGCGAAGCATCCGTATCCATTAGCTGGATCTGAAAGAACAATTATCACAACATACGAGGTCGATCCCTGGTATCAGCAATTGAAGAATTGGTACCAAATATTTTGCTCCAGGGTAGTATACCTCTCGTGAAACCAGCGCAGGTGCTACAGCGCCAAGAGCCTTGATAATCGCTATCGTTCTTTGGGTCTGCAAATGGAAGTCAAAGGACCGCCAAAAAAGGTTAAATCATACAACAGACTTCGACAAGTGCTTCCAACGATGGGGTAGCCCGTTCCAAGATCGGATGCAAGATTAAATCGGGTTCCATTATGCTCATTGACTTTAGGCAGCTCTGGATGTTTCCTACGGTTGTAGAGTCGGACGAAAATATAGCAAGAAGAGCGACGGTCCTTAGAGACTTGACTAGTTCTCTTTTCATGGTGCGCGTTAACCGACGATGCTTTATAGGAACATAAGGCTAGTAGTTCATTAGAATGATGAGGGACGTACTGGTGGCGTCTTACAGTCTGGCTGCTGCTCCGCATACCAGCCTGGGTGCAAAACATTAGAGGGGGCTAAATACGGCTTTAGGACGGTACTGACGTTTGTTGAACTCGTAAACGACGTATTTGATGAATGCGCTCAACTAAATAATACTTTTAGCAAAACAGAGTAACAAATTGAGACCTGCCTACATCTGCTGTCCAGGCCCCGGAATTAGAGGGATGGAAGAAACTTTCAGTTGACGCAACCATTTTCGTCAAAGAATCCAATGACTTGCTGCCTGCTACATAAGTCTTGGTTCGAGGAACGTATTTCTTCCCTAACGGCGCTGCAATGTCATCTTCACTAGTCTTCATTAGTGGTGTGCTCATCCCTGAAGGCAAAGGTGAAAACATTGGCGTGGCTGCAGTGGATTCCGGGGCGGGTACCCCGTCTACGGCCATGGAATAGACAACAATACGTGCTAGAGATGCTATAATGTATTGTAAGCAGGTACGTGCGACTTGAAGACACACCCAAACATACATATTCTCCAGTTCGGGTTCGGAAGTCGCTTGATCTCGAATCCCGTATCAGAATCAGCGGTGGGGCCAGTGGTCAAAGATCCGCCATCTGCGAGGGGAATTTCTAACGATACTTCAGTTATCACCACATTCGCCATAATTTGAACTATCCCACCCATAGATTGTAGACATTTGCACATCAAAAGATGCCACTCATGCTCAGTGAAAATGCCCACATCTTTGTATAACCCTCTCCAATCACCATCTTCTTGAACATTACCAAATGCCCATTTCTCTCTACTCTCACCTTCAGATCTTTCGTCATCAGGTATTTCTGCAACCTTGCGAGGATCACTGATTTCAGGATCAACGTGCATTTCTGCCAATTTTGAAAGAAACTCTAGCATCCTTTCGTCATACATGTAAGAATTTACGGATTCCCACACCCGGAATAGCATAGGTAAATATGCTTGAGGGTGAGAGAGAGGAAGAAAGGTCAATAAGTAGAACTGAGAAGACACCATAACCTATAACGCCGTTGAATAGATGTTTTGACGGAGTCAGAGGAACAACGACTTACGTCCAAATTAGTTCCATCCATCTGTGGCACGAAAGTCGACAGCATGTCTTCAATTGCCGCCGGGTGGAAGAACCTGCGACTACTGCCAGCGATATATCCCATGTACCATGATAATTGTCTAAAATAATGTTTCATGACCAAGAGGGCGAAATAACGTACAAGCACTCACGTATATTCGAACTCACGACGTTTCAAAAATAAGTCCTTGGACAATAGATCATAGATAGGCCGCCAAGGCAGCCTCATATCTTTGACAGTCAGTTTCAACTTGGACCTCGTGAGCCACTTGAACCAGTCTGCACATGTAGCAACGATCTGGTTCGGGATTCCAGGCGTTGTGCTAATATGGAAGCAGAGCTTGGCAAGCTTTATACGCCTCTCTTTAGGTATAGGATATTTGAGCATGGCCCAGCTTAGGAGGGGGGCATTAAGCCGCGCATTTGAGTGAGGTATACTAGACAACGCACTAGTTAAGCATGGACTCCCACTGCATCAAACCAACCTCATAATCCTTAGCCTCAACAGACTGCGTAATACGGAGCAGAATAAAATCAAGCAATTCCATCATCTTTGAGTAGGATTCGATTGAATAAGGGAGAGATTCAGCATAGTTCCTAAACTTGACCATATACCGGTCTTCCATATCGTCAGGTAGATCTGTAAAACTGTCAGGACGAGTGGCTGGTGGGGCGCCGCCCACGATAGAATTATCGGGGAGCGTCATAGCGAAGTGATAATGGACGCGCGTCGAGAGGTAAACATAAACAAGCGCTAAGCGATAACCGCAACTCCTGTCTTGTGCGGCTGTGCTCTGATAAGCTAGCCCTACAATTATGCCCCTGCCGCAGCCATTGCCGCCTCCTGCAGTTCCTTGATTGCCCTCTCCCGCACAACATCCCAGATCCCGTTCCGTTGCGCGCGTGTATCCCCCAGCCCTTCCCGGATCTCTTGTAGCCGTTCAACGTACTCACGCCCATCGTCTTGCAGCTCCCGTAGCGTCGCTAGGGCCTTCTCTAATGTGGTGAATTGCAAATCCGGCGGCGCAAAGTGAGAAGGCTCGAATCCGGGCGCACCTCCATTGCCATATGGTGCAAGGAACAGCTTATGAGCTGCAGGCGTTAGATCCGGTGCCTGTGCAATCCTGCGCTCCCGCCTATGCTCCTCCGAATCACTATCGTCCTGACCATCTTCGTCTTCACGTTTCGGCACTACCGAACTCCCTTCCAACGATCGATCAGGGTCTTCATTAATTACTTCCCATAGTCTTCCTAACGCTCTTTTGATAGTTGCTTCCCCTTCGATGAGGCCGTTAGTGGCACTCTCCAACTCGTCCAGTAATTTCGACCGGAATGTATGGGTGACCGATCTGTCCATGACAAATGAGGTGTAACTTGGGTGTTCAATTATAGGGGTAGGGTATGGTGCTGTTATAGGCGGAGAGGGCGAACGGGTAAAGTGCGGCAAACTTGGAGGAGATGGCGACCGCTTCTCTTGTGGTAGTAGCATTTTAATACGCTTTCTTGCGCGCTCTTCATCCTATGCGGGTTGGGTTAGATAAAAATCTTCCTCTGTGGTAATTTGGTGACTACCTCCCAGTCCTCCATTGGGGGACCCCATGTAGCTAACTTTCCCCTCCTTGCCCATCTTGCCCCGCGTGCAGTCTTGTTACCCCAGTTTCCACGTTTCGCGCCAGCGTGGGCTTCTTCATCGCCGGAGGTATACCCATGCGAGGGGTAGTACCATGCATTTGGATCGTTGAGCGGGAGTAAGTCTATGTCGGAGTCGCTGTGGCACTCACTCGGCTCAATGAAATAGAAAGGTCAAGGCATACGTACATAGGCTGCTCCTGCGAAAGGTTCCTTCGTCTGTGATTGAGAGGCCAGTCATCGCACTCAGCATCGATGGCAGCCATGTCGGTAGTCGTCGTACTTCCCTTTTTGGAAATTATGCTTCTAATTATAAATTAGTTTGGCTGGCTCGATGACAGGGGCAAGGAGCAATTAATCGTAACGGTGCACTACGTGTAGTAATCTGCATAACTCGACGGGGGCAGATCGCATGGCCAAGAACCTGTCTTGACTATCCCCTCAAACAGGTCCTCCACAGAGCGGAACAAGTCAAGCGAGGCACGCGCTTGTTCAAGCTTCGTACCCATAAAACAGTCAGACGCAGTATACAGACAACAGAACCTCGCATACTGACAGAATTCTCATAGTCTAGCCCAACATTCCGGCCCATGAAAAGGTGTGCGAGCGTCGGTAACCCAACGATGGACCGGCTTTTGAGCTTCTTGCGTAGAGGACGAAATAGTGCAAGATCGCGGGTGTCTATCGCAGGGTGAACCAATCCCAAAACCTGTCAATGAATTGCAGCGATTAAGTCAATGCCTAAGTCACTTTATGCACCGAAAGAAATTTCCAAAGACTATGGCCAACAAGAATTTTGTCCGCGGTAATATACGCAACCCGTCTCTGGACGTCTTGAAAAGGCGGTGCTGCCAATGTGCATGACGGGTCCTAAGTGATACATTGTAAATCTGGTTCCGCGCATATACGTACCATTAGCAAGGTGTGAATATTGTATCCCGGTCTCCGTCGTCCGATAATCCTCAACGCTATGTCTGCGATCCAGTAGTGTCAATATGATGGTTAGTGAAGGATTTGGAGACGAACGTCGGACGAACGAATGTATCTAAAATGACATTGCCTCTATAATCAGTGATAGAAACACGGCTTCGCGACTTGTCAGCATGGGGAGCCTCGAGTCGACGAAACAAAGACTCACGCTACCATAGGCACCCGTTCCAAATCATTCTTGATTTTTATGACTCCGATGTACACGTTGGTGACAGACACTGCAACATACCTCCAAGACAAAGTATGACCCTGCGACTCCTGGCATAAGATCTCAAAAGGCTTACTTTGTAGCGGGGAAAGTGGAAACTTCTCTAGTTCCGGCACAACCACAAGGTTGGGGGTATGGAGAAACGACTGTGTTTGTGTTGGGAGGACCAGCCTCGTCAGGATATTGTGAAGATAACCCATAAGTCGAGGATCTGCTATCTGGGCGTGATGTAGGCCTTGAATAATGGTACATTATGCGCAACGTTGCGGTCTCGAAAGCATTGGCAAGAAAGAGATGTAGTTGCACGAATGGTACGGTCAGAATATGAGCAACTCGAATGCAATAAGAAGGACGAAGCAATGTCATTTGATTCCTTGATACCCTGACGTGACACTATTCCAGTGTACCAAGAAAATATTACCCAAGGAGGAAAATGTGCAGGCACATAAAAATCACACCGACCCGGCCATCTCTGATCTGAGGTATTCTCTCAGGTATAGGAACTCGTCCTTTGGTGTAGTTTATACGCCAATCTGTGACGTGGTGATCTGATAGGGTGAAGAAGCCGAAGCCAAGAAACTCGAGCCATCGAATCTAAAAAGGTGCGCCATACAGCTTTTGTGGTAAGAAGGGACGTAGGAAAAGACAGTACGCGATTCCGCTTCGAGGTTCCGTAGGCGAAGCCGTTTATCTGTCTTCAAGCTGTTGTGAAGCGACGCAACGAGACTGTATCTAGATTCTCAGGTACAGTGCAAGATGGCAGGTCAAGCAAAGCGGCCTGTCATAGTTAACAGATCATCTTCATTGCGGTAACGTATAAGAACAAGTCCAGGCACTATGTGCGACAACTAACCTCTACACATTCAGAAAATTTCAGACATTGGATTGTACAGCGTCAACG
Source organism: Amanita polypyramis BW_CC (assembly GCA_001691755.2). Classification (NCBI taxonomy): domain Eukaryota; kingdom Fungi; phylum Basidiomycota; class Agaricomycetes; order Agaricales; family Amanitaceae; genus Amanita; species Amanita polypyramis. The sequence goes on along the minus strand of JNHY02000006.1, from coordinate 194,012 downwards.
GTTTTGGATTCCAACGGAAGACCCTCCTTGTCTACCAATCTTTTCTGTTCAAAACTCTGCATTCCGTCAAGACCCCAGCGACTCATCATCGCCTTGTCCTGGAATTTCATCAGAAACACAATCATTAGTATCACGAAAGGTGCTTGCCTCATCCCATGGCGAACCTAGGGATTAGGTGATTAGTAACTCATTCGAGAAATTGCCATGGTTACACGTACAAGGGGTAGTCAACATTTTTTCTCCTGTAAAGACAGCATTCGCGCCCGCCAAGAAACACATCGCTTGTTCTGATTCATTTAGAGTATTCCGCCCAGCAGCTAACCTAATGATTGTTGTCGGTAATACAATTCGAGCGGTTGCTATGGTGCGAACGAGCGAGTGGTACGGCACGGGCTAACGATGAAGTATCGGATCGTATAGAACTTTACACCTGACACTTAACGCACCTCGTTCTCTTCAAGCGGGGTACCAGGAATGGGTACAAGAGCATTCACAGGAAAGGACTCTGGATGCTCAGGCATACTGGAGATCTTTAGTACTATACCTTTCAAAGAACTTGGAAACGTTACTTAGAGACCTCCCATATAAGACCTACGCGATCCGAGTCCGACTCGCCGAGGCCAAGAATGCCGCCAGAACAAACGCTTATGCCTGCTTCTCTGACAGCCTCAATAGTTTGCAGACGCTCATCGTAAGAACGAGTGGTGATGACCTACAATGGTTCAAACTTTATGATCTGCATAGTTTCCTGTTACTAACCTTCGGGTAGAATTCTCTGGATGTGTCTAAATTGTGATTATATGCGGTTAGTCCACTACGGTTTTGTCCAGTATATTTGCGCACAGATGACCCGAAAAATGTGCACTTACGCCTCCTTCAATTGCTTAGCCTGCTCAGGCGTAAGCATCCCTAGAGTAGTACACACTTCCATGCCCATCCCGCGGACTTCTTGGACCATTTGCAAAATCTTTTCGAAGCCGCGTTTCCTGCCACTGAGGTCCCTCCAAGCCGCACCCATGCAGAATCGCGTGCTCCCATTTTCTTTTGCCCTGCGAGCTTCTTCTAGGACAGGCTCGATGTCAACGAGTCGTGAGGCCTTCGTGGACGTCGTATATCTTGCCGATTGTGAGCAATAGGAACCTACGACCACTTTAGCACCAATCGGTCTCGCCTGTCCAAACCTACTGACAGTCTTCAGAGCAACCACCCGCTAAGATCACAGAAAATTAAAATGTATCCCACGATGTGAGGGACCCTATCATACTTTTAATATTCATCAAAGTACACAGCTGGATTTTGCTGGGATCGTGGTGCTTTCTGTGCACGGATGCTGCACGAAAGACCAGATCTAAAAGTGGGGTGCCGTAAATTTCCTCTATTTCTGCTCTCTTCCACGTATGGCGTGTTGCCGGGGTCGAGGATGATGCATGGGTTGCTAATGACCGCACTAAAGAGTGTGAGGATGACCTGACGTAAGTTCGAAACATTCTAATCAAGATGGAGTCTCGATGGAAGAAGGGAGGGTGGATGGGAGATCAGAGCAAATATTGTGCACGATATAATAGGCCAGCACATTGACATCCGCTTATCTCAGATCAAAAATACCTGTATTACTGACATCGCCCGACGTGAACGCACTGTCCCGGAGGCTCTATTGTAGATCTATTATAAACTCGTACCGTCGCCAAAGCCAATGTAACCATGCGCAGCACACGCAGACACTTACTCTGCTTTTGATGAAATCTCGCAGTATGGCCCACACCCACCTGTAGCACAAGCCGCTGATAGGATCAAGACAGTGATGATCCTGCTTCCCGTGCATTGTCCATCAGCCACGGCACTTGTTTCACATTTCCCTCGCGTTGCTGTATATCCCGCCCATGTCTCACCTTGTCGTCATCGAGATACAGGCCAGGACCATTGGAATCCACATGCCATACCCAACATGGTCCTTCTGCTAGATCACGCTAATCAGGGTATTCTAATACCAAGGATAGAATGATATAACACAGGATATATTATACAACGCATGGGCGTCGTTAGGACTATTAAATATATGAGCTATAATTTTCCTTGTATCCGTTATACCAAACTAGATAAGAAGCAAGTGAGAACATAAAGAACGCAATGTAAAATGTTGAAACATGAAGAAATTATTGCTGCATCGTCCTCAATGAAAACAGTGATAGAATCGTAACATCGTCGTGACGAAATAGATAGGCTGTCGTGAAAGCGTAATAAAAAAAAATGCGGCACGTTTAATTGCGGCCAGCACGCCAGGTGGTGGTCGCGCCAGGCTTAGTAGCTTTGGCTTTGTTGGATGGGCCGCCCAACATAACTCCTCCTGTCAGCACAGTAGTATTTCCGCCATCGTAGGGTGTGACTTCAATCTTTGACTTGTCCACAAATACACGGCTGTTCCTAGCCCTCTCGCGGCGCGATTGTTTATGTTCTTTCATTGGCGATGGGTAGGATGACACAGATGAGAACGAGGATGCAATAGACCCTGATGCACCAGATGCGAAAGAGAGTCCCGAGCTCGAGTTGGACGAACGGGAGCTGCAACGCGAGTGGGATGAAATCGTGGATAATCGTGACGGCGATCTAGGCATGGGGAACTGGTCTATGATGGGTGTCAACCAGGATGGTTCCCGCATCTCATCATCAATCATAGCAAAAAGTTGTTCTTCCTCTTCTCGGTCAGACTCCAGCAATTGCTGAGCGGTAGTTTTTGTTTGGATAGTCAGATGAGCATGCCTGGGGAACGGATGAACGGGCAATGAGACTTCATCTGCCCAGATGGTTGACACCTGACACTCGTTCGTGCCGTTCTTGCCGGATCTTATGGACACGCAGCCTGGGTCAACAAGGAGATCAAATTCTTTCCCGCCGAGAAGGGCAATCCAAGTAAACCATTGGACTTCAGCCGCGATACAGGCAGAGTAGATAACACGAGGGGGCAGGCATGAAGGGGAGAGGGCTATGCGGCGACGACCAGAGTAACGGAGCGGGTCATTGACGTCCCACGATGGGGCGTAGAAGGCTTCGAGATTGGCTTCCAAGATAGACTGGAGCTTGACAAGAGCTGTGGCAGAATAAACGCCGGCCAAAGGGCGGGTGAGGAAGGCGACGGCGTGGGCGACAGTCCTGGTGAGATTGGCAGTAGACGTGGAAAGAGCCATTGCAGATTGAATGAAGAGATATGAATAGAGGGATGATTAGAGGACAAGGGCAGGAACGAAGGGAGGATCGACCGGCGATGACAGTTGTGAAGAAATATATATGTATAAGAGTAGAGACTAAGATGTCTGGAGCCAACGAGGCGTCAGTCAGCCATGATTAAAAGGGTGTGTGTGATCGGAATATGCTGACCTAAATGACTGCGATAGGGAGCAGAAGGTCAGCGGAAAGATCAGGCAGCGCGGATAGTCGACGCACCCGGATTGGCAGTCAGGGGACCTGAAAGAACGAAGGTCAGAGCCTGACCGACAAAACCCACAGAGCGGGCCTTTATAGTTAGCCTTTCTACAGCACAGGCGGAAATTAGTGCGGGAACACGCCTTGAGAACAAAAAGGATTAGCCATTGGGAACAAAGCCTACCCCGTATATGGATGCTATTACGCGGCGGCTACGTCTTCGCCACAACAATAGCGCCTCCGTCTCAATTCCCCCCTCTCACGCTGTCGTGATCGTTTCACCGTCTCCGGTGCCTCGTACAGCCCAGAGACAATAATCTTCATCGCGGCTCTCCACACATGGATTCTTGAAGCTGATCCCCCCTAATTGCATTGCTGTACAATAGGAGCCCAATCTGATGGACATTTGATATTTTCAATGCGGATAACAATAAATCGAGTCAGTAGTTGTCAAACATGGGGCTAGAGCGGACTGTGCCGAACGGCGATGGATTTTTTAAACCCCGCACAAACCTAAACCTTCTTCGAACTTTCTCTGTACACAACTCATTGCTGCACGCCACCCAAAAAGACTGAACAGGGTTATAACATCTAAGCTGTAACCATGGTCTGTGGTTGCCCTCCTGTGCCCGAGAAGTTGCGTATGTGCTGACTAGCCCCCGCCTGTCCCTAGCCTCTCGCCATTGACCTTCTCAACCCTTCTCCTGAGACCGAAAAGAGGAAGCACAAGCTGAAGAGACTTGTGCAATCGCCAAATTCTTATTTCATGGATGTCAAGTGTCCAGGTAAGCTGCTCCATGTGCTGCTCACTGCACGCGTTTTTACTTCACGTCAAGGCTGCTTCGCTATCACGACTGTATTCTCGCACGCGCAGACTGTTGTATTATGCGGAGCATGCTCAAGCGTGCTATGTCAGCCCACGGGCGGTAGGGCAAGGCTTACAGAGGGTAGGGAACAATGTGATTCGAGGTATGGGCTAGCAATACTGACCCTTGGTCACAGGTTCTTCGTTCCGTAGGAAGAACTAGAGGCTTTGCCCTACCCTATTTCCGCTTTCCACATCAGCATTGCTATCTTGACCGCATTTTTTTTCAATCCTCCGACTGCCATTGTATCCTTGTCGGGAACGCTAGGTTGGGTTTCATGTGCTAGTTTCGTGTATAACCACCCCCAAAAGTGTACAGTCTCTCTACAGCTATACACTGTTACGCGCACTTGTGACACATCGTATCCTGATTAAAACACGTAACTGCCACTCCGCTGATTACTCCAATAAACATTCCGTTGTCGACGATAACATCCAACAGTAACATATTATTCACGTTATTACGCAATTACGTAGGTGTATCATAATAAATTCAAGTAAGTATTTGCATCAAGGGTAGATTACGTTCATCACAACTTGGGCCCAGGCTTTCCTTGTTCTGGCCCGCGTATCCCCACTCGAACAACGCCTTCTTGTGATGTGATGGCAACAAGTGAACCTTCCTGTGTATAAAGCTATTATATATACCATTCAGCGACGGAAGGTTGAAAGAATAAATGAAATTTACCCGTCCGTGGACAACGCCTCGACCCGAACCTATACGAGGCGATTCCATCTTGATTGATGATAAGGTGCCAGCCTAAATTAGGACAATAATAGGACTAACCACGTAGAGCATCCAATCGCCGCAGTCAAAGTCATTGCTAGACAAAAGAGCTGTTAACAGTTACATTATGGGAAATTGCACCACCGCACCTGTAAAAATATATTGTGTGGTCAAGCGAGGACTATAGCTTTGCGTTAGAAACCTGTCATGCCGTTAACCAGAGACAACCCACCATCATTGTGAGCACATCGGGGCCCTTTCCAACCCTCTTTAGGCCTATGGTGCCCGCTGCGCTAGGCATGCTGTGCTAGTGATTAGCAGAACCTTTCAGGTAAGTAACGAGATGACAAACAAATTGACATCTGACAGATAGGCTAAAATACACTACATCCACGGCGTTAGCAGGAAAGGCGATTTCATCGCCAATGAGATGACCGTACTTTTTGAAATGGAATTTCATATTGTGGTATATTCCTCGCCTTCATCCAGTACATATATCTAATCGACCCGCCTGGACCTATATCGTGCAGCTTTGCGCGTTTGACGGCAATGGGACTTTTTGCTTTATCCTAGGACATCGTACCATGTCTGCACAGTGTCCTACTACGGGGTAAATTCAACATTTCGTCACTTACGGCAGCAAGTGTTTGAAAATAGTCGTTCAACTTCGGGTGTACTTTGGTGCCTTCAGCCTCCCTAAGTTGTAAGAGCCATTCTTCTTCGAGGATGCACTGTTCTGGGGGAGGAACCTCTGGCATAGGCCATTGATAGGTTAGCGGTGACGGTTCTGGCTTCTGGAAGGAACAGGTCATTGTGAAGATAACGTTTCCCATTTGGATGGCTTTGACTGTGCAAACAATGTAGGTCTGACCCCTACGAAGCAGGTCGACATGATAAACAATAGGTACGTCTTGGGAGCCGCGGGCAAGGAAGTAACACTTTAATCATTAGTCACTTGCTCAGCTCTCCACGAAGCTTATGAGGGGGCCTACGTGAAGAGACTGAAATAATAATCATCAAGTTAGTAGTACTAATAATATTCGGGAAAGAATACTGACATGCAGAGAGAATGCATTATCGACAACATTTGTTGCAGATACGACTGCCTGGCTGATGACTTGGCTGAAATTCAAAGTGAAGTTGACTAGAACTGCAGAATTGCATCAGTAACACATACCCTCCAAAGACGCCGCGACCACTTTTGAACCGATGGAGACACTTCGAGCGGAAGAGGTTGCTGTCAAGGCGTTCTACTTCTAGAGATGTCGAAATTTGCCTCACGCCTTCCATGTCCGATACGTAGAGAAAAGACGTCGGTATTTAAAATAAGCAATCCGCGGGGGCAGGGTAAATCGGCCCAACTAACCGATGGCCAATGCTACTGCTGACAATGCAAAATAACGTAAAATACAAAACGTAAATAATAGAGTAAGTAGGCAAGGGGAGTTCGCCGTTAAAATTCCTCAACTTCTATTGTGAAACCGCATTCATGGCATACCTGTTTGCCAACGTTGTCTGGCCCTCTTTGAACCGCGCTGAAAATGTGCTTGTGTTCTCTGTCTTTCCTTTTTTGCCAAATGCCCTCCTTTGTGCGCTTTCGCAACTCTTTGAGACTTTCCTCAAACTTCCTGTTTTTCTTTTTCTTTTTCTCTGTCACGCGTCTTTCGTATTCTGCGTCTAGCGCATCAGGGGAGCCCCATTTTTTCCATGCAAAATCTTCTACCTGACACCGAAGGAACAGCATCATGTTGGCATAAGTAGACTTGTGTGGATTTGCTTTTAACAAATGTGGCATGAGCTCTTGATCCCGCAATTCGGCTTAGGCGGGAATACTTAGTTGGCATAGATACAGGTTTGGTAAAACCCACCGTCTGTGAGTAAGTAATCCTTGATAGAAGTTAGTTTCGTATGGGAGGATACGTCAAGACTGATACCTCTTTGCATTCAGTCTTCGTCAGAAGACTATACTTCTCTGGCTTCTCATTCTGACAACGTTTGCATACTAAACAACCGAACACCTTCTTATATGTCTGGTCAACATCCATGGACTGACACTCGTCACATTTAGGATTCAGCTCTGGATCCAGGTAAATAGCTAGAGATAGCTTAACACTTGACGATAACCTAAAAGAAGGATACGTACAAGGTTCAATATTTTGCATCATTCTCTGCCTTTCACGTATTTTCTCCTTGCGTCGTACGGCCTCGTCAATTTCTTTCCCATCTTCCACCAGGAAACCTCCCTTTGAGTTGACCATTTTCGAAAGATCATACTCAAAGTATGTTCCTAGGCGCGAGTCACGCTTCAGAGCCTCCGGTTTTCCAGGGCGTGTTGGGGACGTGGATGCAGCTGGTGTGACCCCTAAAGGCCTCTTGTTATTCGCGTTTCGTGAAGATGATGCACAAAGGTCTTGTTCTCTTTCTCTCTGCCTAGCCTTTGCTGCTCGACATGAGCAAGTGTATTTCGTACAAGAACAAATTACCTCTCAATCGGTTGAGCTCAATATTTTTCCGCTCCTCTTGTGTCAAGGTTGATGTTCCTTGGGGTGTAGATGGTCCTGGAGAATCTACCATGTTGAGTACTGCAATAGACATGAGCAGTCACGGCATCACGCGCGCGTAATATGGATACAGGCCCGCTACAGTACAACTTGTATCATATCTTTGCGTTTTCGGACGTCTTGTCCAACAATGTAACCCCATCTACTGCCATCTCATCACTTGTCCCAGGTGCACATTTCCCTACCTGCGACGTTTCTAGTGTTACTGGCGGGCTACCTGAAAGGGTGGGATCGACGTCCATCTCTGGCCGCGCTTCGACGGGCGATTTCGCAATCCTAGCCGTCGTTGTATGTCCACTTGGGCCAGCGCCGTGCGTCGTGGCAGTCGGACCTGCGGCTAAGATACCTACTCCTATGCCGAATTTCAACCCTCCATTGCTGTCGGTGCTATCGGCATCGCGGTGGCTGGCAATATTCCTTCGACCTCCTTCTCCCTCATCATCCGAATCGGATAACTCGCCATCGGCTTGTCTTCTCGAGTCAAGAAGTCTCCGTGGTCGCCGTTCGTCGGGTGAAATCAGGTCCTCGACTTTGTTCTGATCTTCGACCATCTCGTCTATTGGCATGGACGGAATATCTGGAAAATATATCAGCTCTGTTATCTATCGTGATTTTCAAATTTACCTGTCATTTGGACACTAGGTGGCCCACCTATATGTCTGACATTCTCTAACACGATTCGCTTCACTCGCTCTAGATAGGCAGATGAGTTCAGGTCGTCTGTGTTTGATGACTTCACATCAAGAATATAATCTGGGCCAAAGTATTCGTAGTACTCGTTCACAGGAATATCTGTCGCGTTCTCGTCAGTCCATGTCTATCATACAAACCGTCGTCCAAAGAACAAACCTGCGGCAAGTTCTACTCCCGCTGCCAATCCTGTCTCATAGGCCCACGCCCGGCTTACGTTACGCATGGTGTAACCGCCGCCACCAAGTAGTAATAGTGGTTTGTTGAACGACTTGACGAATTTGACGCAGTTTGCATGACCTGAGATGAGGTGTTGGGTAAGTTTATAAGTTGCATAAATTGGTATTACATACCCCGCATCGACAGATTCAAACAGCCTAATTTATCGCCAGAAAGTGAATCTGTTCCGCACTGCAGTACAACAGCGGACGGATCGTACGTTTCCATAACTTGTCGAATCACCTTGAGAAACGATCAGATACATTTAAGCATGGAGACCCTTTACTAACAGGTTCGAAGACAGATTTGTAATTTTCATCCGAGATGCCATCTCTTAATGGGAAATTCAGGGCGTAATACCTTCCCTTCATGACCCCCACGTCCTACGCCCTTCATGTCAGGGTGCGTTGGGTTGTAAATAGCCACGTACATACCCGCAGTTCACCAGTTCCAGGGAAATACTCCCCATATTTGTGGAAGCTTACCGTCATTACCCTGTCGGTAGTATAGAAGGCCTCTTCGACACCGTCGCCATGATGCACGTCAATGTCAATGTATAAAACCCTCTGATGATACCTGGCTTGTGGGATGCTAGTTATAAGAGCGAAGATGACCTACGAAAGGAATCAAACCTTAGTAGCTCCAGAACCCCCAATACAATGTCTATCCTGAAGTATTAGTATCGCTGGGAAAGTGCAACACAAGCATCTCGCACCATTTACGTAGCAGAATCCACTGGCTTCACTCTTTTTCGCGTGATGTAAACCGCCCGCCCAGTTGATGGCTATGTCGCATTTGTCTCTGCTCAATCTTGCGGCGCCCTCTGGCGAGCATACAACAATAAATGAGTGGATGTTTTATGCCTTAAGGACATACCCATCGATCCACCCGCAGATATGGCACAATATTCGAAGAGACCATCGAAAACAGGACAATCGTCTCCAACATTATCTGAAAGACAGCATGACCAACTCGCAACATGTCGAAATCTACATGGACCGACATTTATGCTGTTCCTTTATGAACGAATTCATGTTGCTCGGGGTTATCTTACTGAGAAAGTCAACGTATTCGTCTGAGTGAAATTGTGTCATCTCCCTCTTCGTTGCAGGTTTTGCCCGCTGCAAAAGGTCAAGAAAATGGAGAGGTAGACATCGGAACTCACTCACGAAGATTTCCATTTTCTTATATAGACCGTAATTCATGACCAGAGAATGACACATACGGATTCGCGTTGGTTTCATCCTGCATCGTGGAAATGTATGAAGTGAGTATCTTATGAAAATGGGAGTTCACTTGCGGATGTCCTGGGCCATAATGGAATCCACCAATATCAGAATCAAAGAAGTAGCACTATGCGACATGAGTTGAACGAGGTGCTGAAGTTAACAACAAAACTCACAACGCGTTTCCGCTGATTTTCGCCCTCGATGGGCATCCATTTGTCTGACATTGTTAGCGTATCTTTTACTACTGCATTGATATGCTACTGCAACACGTGGACTCGGTTTGGCAGGATCCAAACAAACGTCGTATGTAGGTCCATATTATATAGGGGCAACAAAAGGAACTAATAAAGCTACCGCCTCGACACTAAATCCTAGCTTTCCCAAGCGGCGCCTCGCGGTCTGGCGTCGTGTCGGTCACCTATCTTTTTATTTAACCAGTGACGTTACCTTGGTAGATTAGAGTAGAAGGTGCAAACCCAAAGTCATCTGAGAGGGTGATGCCCTAAAGGAATAAGTAATAAAGCAAAAGCATAAACCAATGTTTGTAATCTACCATTTCCCCCGCAATTACACGGATCTTAGGTCAATATGTTAGCATTGATTCGAGCTCACGCAGAAGCCGTGACGGACCATCGACCAATGATGGACGCAATGTAGAGCTGCGAACCACAGCTAGCGGAACAATCAGTATACTATCTGTGGCAACCTTGTACACATACTTCACGGCCAAACGTGGTTTGGAATTCCTGCAAGAATGGGGTTACAGCTTGAAGTGTTAGTGGATTATCCAGGTTTGCTCTTGGAACATGCTCCTCAAGCTGCTTGATTGTATCGAGAATGGACTCCTTGGCAGCATCCCGGCTCGTCTCCATTGGTGTGTTACGAACCCTGACATCGTAAGAAAGCGTGTGTGGAGGTGGGGATGAAGTGATAACGTTTAGCAGAAGCTGGAAATGATCTCGCGCATGGCGTAAATGTTTTCCTATTTGCCGGTGAGACTACATCTCGACATTGTAAATAGAACATGGCTACCGATGGTAGAGCCTGGAAGATATTGAGAACTCGTGGTAAGTTGGTGATCAGAGGTAAGGTGGTTATCCAACAAATCAATTGCTTGGAGCAAGACAGTCTTGGAGACGAACAAGAGCTTCTCAAGTGAGTTTGAAGATTCGGGATCATCTGTGTCGGACATAGAGGGCACGGGGACGACAGAATGGCCAGAGCAGACGTTCATGTTGACCACAGCTGGATATACGGATGTAAACTAACAAAATATGCCTCGACCTAATTTCGAACAGCCCACTGCAAGGCAAGAACTGGCCGAACTCAAACGAGGACTGCAGTTGCTCTGCCAAAACTGTGCCCGAACTGCGGGTGAGAGACAGGTAGCTGCTCTGGGCATCTCAACCGTCGTCGTCGTTCTGGTCCGAACTTCCTGCCTGTTCCGATCAGCGGCAAAATATTGCTGACTAAGCACGCTCTTCCGACCTCCACACTCCAGCCAACAGCCATGTTCCACTCGTTGAGAGCAGCCAAGACCGTGGCACGCGTAAGTGTGTAATATATACAGAATTCAATCGTCTAACCGTCACAATTAGACTGTTGCATCTGCAGGACAGAGGCGTTTCCTTTCAATTCATGAATATCAATCTATGACTTTGCTGAACTCTGTCAGTTTTTCTCATCGCGTCTGCAACCACAGCCTGATGCTATGACAGTATGGTATACCCACGCCTAAAAGTATAGCCGCCAAGTCACCGGAAGAGGCTTTTGATGTGGCGAAGAGCTTTGGTAAGTTCATGTTTTTTTATGCTAGGAGTGCCCACAACGACTCTACAGGCCATGATCGACTTGTTATCAAGGCTCAAGTCCTCGCCGGTGGACGCGGCAAGGGAAAGTTTGACAATGGCCTTCAAGGAGGTGTTCACATGGTCAACAGGTAGTACAAACATTGCGTATTCACGTCTGAGCGCGCTAATGCATTATTACAGCCCTGAACAAGCCCGAGACTTTGCAAACAAAATGATCGGCTCCAGGCTCATCACGAAACAAACAGGAGCAGCAGGACGGATATGCAACGCTGCAAGTAACAGTGTTATTTCACAGTAATATTATCCATGCTGAGCCACATTCACAGGTTATGCTTGCTGAGCGCCGTGAACCAGCACATGAATACTACGTCGCCGTCCTGAACGACCGTGCATCACAAGGCGTTGTTCTAGTCGCATCGGCTCAAGGTGGTATGAACATTGAGGAGGTGGCGGCAAAAGATCCTAGTGCCATTATTACAACGCCCATCGATTTTGAGAAGGGCCTCACGAAAGAAGAAGCTACGGCTGTTGCCAAAAAGCTCGGATTCTCCGAGCAGGCCCGGTCGGAAGCTGCGGACATTTTCATTAACTTGTACAGAATCTTCAAGGAGAAGGATGCCACCCAAATTGAGATTAACCCAATGGCTCTCGCAAAGGATGGCGCAGTCCTCTGGTGCGTCTCTTATATTTTTCTAACTTCCGTTAAATTATAATCCGGCCACGTAGCATGGATGCTAAATTCGGCTTCGACGATAACGCGGAGTTTAGACAGAAAGATATTTTTACACTCCGTGACATATCACAGGAGGAGCCTTCTGAAGTCGAGGCCCAGAAAGCCAATCTCAACTTCATCAAGCTTGATGGTAACATTGGCTGCTTAGTAAACGGTGCTGGTCTAGCAATGGCCACCATGGACGTCCTTGCATTACACGGTGGTAACCCTGCAAACTTCCTTGATGTCGGAGGGTGAGCGTTCCTTGTTCATCCTTGATATTTTCTAAACGGTATCTTGAGTTCAGTGGTGCCACGCCCGAGACTGTCAAGAAGGCATTTGAAATCCTTCTGGCTGACCCCAAAGTCAAAAGTATCTTTATCAATATCTTCGGAGGTAAACAAGAAACAAGCGGCGTTCTTTGACTCGCTGACGTACGTGATAAGGTATCATGCGCTGCGATTACATTGCCGAGGGTGTTATCAAAGCTACCAAAGAATTGAACCTTCAAGTACCTCTCGTCGTGAGGTTGAAGGGTACCAAGGAACAAGAAGCAAAAAAGTAAGTTATTAAACAATTCAAGTCTACTTTATTTTCTGAGAACCTTTTAAAGGATGATAAAGGAATCCGGTCTGAAGATAATAGCTTTCGACGAACTGGATGAAGCGGCAGAGCGTGCTGTCCAATTGGCAACTTAATGGATAAACGTGCAGTATACCTTACTTGAGCGATAATATAGAGCTGTAGTCACAGTTACTCTGTCATGCGAGATTTGCAATATATACTCGGTATGTAACCATACAACAAGTGAATGTTTAGAAGGAAAGAGGAAAGATAACTGATCAAGACTACCAATTGCGCATAAAAGGAGACGGTGGTACGGGGGTGAACCCAACTTGCCCTGAGGGCGGATGACTTGAATTTGACTGATGCATGCCTGTTTGTCCATTTTCGGGCCGTGGTTGACCCCTCCCACCTGGCAAGGGCATATACCCAGTCGTCGGTGTCATTTGCATATGCATCATCGCCGGACTTGCGGGGTACATGTGTGCTCCGGCATGCTGCATCACTGGACTGACGGTCGGCATGTTGCGATTACGACTGGCTTGCATGTTCTGGGCCTGTGGTGTACCCGGCATATTTCCCGGCATGGCAGGTGCATACATGGCAGGTGCCCCGTTTGACGAGTATGCCATTAATGGTGGGGCATAAGGAGAAGCCATGGGCCCGATGGGTCTCATCATGCCGTTTGAAACTTGCGCAGGGGGATGGACTGGCACCCACATCGGAGGATTGTACATAGGGGCATGACCGTTCGTTTGTATACGCGCAGGCACAGGGGAGGATACCATGTGCGGATATATCATAGTCGGGCTTGGCGAATGGCTCATCATAGGAGAGGGATATGCCGCATAGGTTGGCCTCATATTATTAGGTGGCGTTGGATAAGGATAATTGGAAGGAGGTGGCCGGGCTACAGGTGCTGTTGTTGATGGGGGCGAGATAGATGGTTTATGGGGTGCGGATGAAGATGATGACGGAACTTGCTGAAATGCCCTGGTCACATCATGTAATGATATTCGGGATGAAGATATTCCCGGTGGGGGTGGAGGTGTCCCACCATCCTCAGACTTCACGTCTTGTATTGTGAAGGGCAAGGCAGTAAGATCATCAGCTATTCCTTTTAATGAATTGATTGTATGCAAGCCAGCCTTGTCGGATGTCTGAGACCATACAGCTCTCAAATGGTCAGGATCAGGTGCCCGTGCCGGAGACTCTTTCACAGAGAGACTCCGAGATGCCACCCACGGAGAGGACTGGTGACTTGACTGCAATGATCAAGTCATAAGCAGCTGACAGTATCAGGCTAAGGCAAATCACGTACCTTTTCGGATTTTTTGGTATCAGGCGACCGAGCTATCTCTGAGTCAATAGTTGGTGAAGCTACTTTGCCGCCTTTGACTCCGTCTGTGCCTGACTTGGGCGAAGGATTTCCAGTCGCTTTCTCGGGGTTAGGTTCCTGGGTAGCTTCCGCCGGATCATTTATTGATGTTCCGGCAACCACGTCTTCCTTTGACGTTTGTGAATGAGGACTTTGTGGGACGTCAATTTCGCTGGAAACAATGAAATTGACAAGCATCTTTGGTTCTGCTTCGGGCTCGCGGTAGAAAGCAACGCCAGATCCTTCTGGCATTCTTGGCTGTGACCTTACTCTCGGAAGTGGTGCGGAGTTCTCTATCGGCGAGGTGTCCGTCTTCAAATTGATTGCAAGTGTAGGTGAAGAATACTCAGGTTCCGGGGGTGGAGAACGACTAGTCGTGTTTACTTCCACCCTCTGTTCATCGCCTACGCCGGGAGGTGGTGGGAGTGGTGATATCGTTTTCCGCCACGACGTCGAGGAATCAGCCCCGTTCTGTTTACCGAATCCCCCAAAACTGTTATTCTTTGACGAATTTTGACCGGCATTTTGGGATCTTGGCTTACTTCTGGGCAGTTGAATGCGGTATCTTGTTTTGTTTTTGTATCCCCCAAACGGACGAAAAAGCACGTCATTCACAGAAAGATTTCGTTTGATCATGCCCTCAATGGGAGGGTCGAATGACAAGATATCCCAACGCACAGGTGGGGGTGGTCGCGAAAAGTAATACAGTTGCCTCCGATGAACTGGCTCTCTATGCTGACTTTTCGAAGGAAGTTTTACGGTGGGGCCGCCCCACGATGGCTTCGGTGATGGCGGGGGTTCTGCCGCTGTCCGATAATGCTCCTCCATATTCTCTTCCTGGAAATATGACATCCTCACACGGAGCGAAGGGGCTACCCATCTCTCTTTAGGCTTAGTTGGAGGGACGGCGAGACTCTGTGTCGACTGAGTCGAAGGTATCTCGGCTTCGGAAAGATGATTTTCCCTGTTGGACTCCTCAGCACGCGCATCATTCATGGCACCTTTGATGCGAGACATAGCATCTACCAAAGACGACATGGGTGCTTGGTGATAAGAGTTTTGTGGGCGGAGTGGACGCTGGGTTGAAGGAGAGGAGACTCGGCTTGGGTGACGACCGTCCAAAGTTTCATTTGCCCTGTGCGTTTGCTCTGCAGAATCGGTGACACCGCCAGCTTCTGGTCGGTCTTTGCCGGGTACTCCTTTGATTTGTTGTTCGCTCGTTGGAGACTGATTCAGTGGGGTCTTCCTCCGCCAAGTATCAATGTCATCCTTAGCCGACGGAGACAAAGATTGTGAATATAGCGAAGAGGATGGCGCATCGTCAAAGAAATCACTCGCGACAGGACGAGAGGTTTTCCTTGATATTTCCTTTTCCTCAGTAGTAGAGGCAATAATCGTTTCGCCAACGAATCTGCCCATGTCCGTGAAGTCAACAACTTCCAGGTCTTGTTTTCCGTCCATCAGTGTCTGAATGTGGTCAAGAGGTGGTGGAGGCATGAATGAAATGGGGTTGGAAAGGTGCCGTTGCTTGGATTGAAGCTCATCGGGTTGGCCTGGTAAGGGTGTTGTTCTTCTCCAAGTTTCGGCAGTTTCAGCAACAGAGGGTGTGTCATTGGAAGGTCCTGCAGTGGGTATAACTCGACGCGAAGATTCAGAATCGCCGGAATGTTGTGGTGGTGGCTCTGACGGTGGCCTTTGCAACGGTTTTAATGTCAATGGCTGCCTCTGGACTTCGGTGCTCGATGCATCTTGTCTCGTCTTTTCCGCAACACCCAAAACCTCTATGGTAGCTGGGCCCGCTTCAATGTCCTGTAAAACATTAAGCATATCACGAAGCATCATGGTTAATGTACTCCTGACCTTGTCCACATCTCCTTGCCTTGTTTCTAGTTGCTCCTGCTCTTTCTTGGCCTGCCCGGCCTCCTTTCCTTTCTGCGCCTTCTCCTCAGCTTCTGCTTTCATCTTAGCCTCTAACTCAGCCGCCTTCTTCCTCGCCCGCTCCTTCTGCGCCTCACGCTCTTCCTCCTCTTGCTGTCTTCTCTGCTTCGCTCGTGCTGCAGCGTTGTGCATGACATCCTTCTTCAACTCCTCTAGATCATGGCCAACTAGTGCAGGCAATGCCAAGGGAGAAGTGGCTGGAGACATCATGGGTGCTCTTGTGGATAGAGAAGCGTGCGAGAGAGCAGGAGAATGTGGTGGACCGCGTGCAACTGAGGGTGAACCCAGGGATTCAGATGGCTCGTCTTGAGGTGGATGTCGTCGTGGTGGAGCAGCGCCATTTACAGACCCCGATGAGGGCACGCGTTGCCTGACGCTCTCCCTTGATGTATTCCGCCATGTTTGCCCGGGTATCGGAGGCGGGCCCATCGTGGAATGCCGATCTCGATCGAAGCTACTAAAGTCTCTTTCGCTATCCCTCTCTCTTCCTCTTAGCGAAGACGGTCTTCCTGGCAATCCGTTAACGTCCTTAGGTATGCGTGGGCTGGAAGGTATGCCATCTCTTCTATCCCTGTCGCGTGGACGGTCGCGGTCGCTGGGCGGGATAAAACTGGAGCTGCTGGCACTACTGAACCTTCTGGACCTAGTCGAACCGAAATCCGGGGATCCGCTGCTCCCTTTAGATAAGCCATAGAATGCACTTGAAGCACTTTTTGGTTCCGTAGGCGAAACTGTACGGTCTTGATAACTACCCCGTTTGCCGGGGAAAGCACCGTGCCCTGCTCGATGGCTGCTGTAAGGCTCTAGTTTGTTTGAACGCTCGTTGAAGAGGACTCGGGGAGGTTCTTGCGGTGATCTCTGTTGGGTGCTGGTCGATGGGCCACGTCTTGGACCACTGCCAGATATACAATCACAAAATAACGATTAACACGGCGAAAAAATAAGAGAAAATATTTGCACCTGGGCCAACTGCGATCGAAATCCTCCGCAAAGCGTTCTTCTTTACTAACGGGGGTGTCCGGTTCCAAATGCATGGACTGAGAGGACTTAATACTGGCTGGTGGAGACGGTTCTCGCGATCTTGATTCTGCAACTTCAACTTTGTACCGTCTTCCATCACCAAATTCTATGACATTGTCCCAGTAGTTGTCGTCATCTTCCACCATCTAAATTACTCGTTCTTCGCCTGCGTAAGAATACAAGAATATGATTCGCGTACCTCGTCCCAGTGATGCGCATTAGGGTCCAAATGCACGCCTCGAAACGTGTCCGCTTCCTCGTTTCTTGAAGGTTTCGTTGTCGTTGGTGATGAGGTCGCAGGAGCTTCCTGCGTGGGTTGGTCGGTTGGCTTATTCTTACGTGTATTAGTGGTACCCTGGGCGCATATAACTGAGATGGGAAGTAAGCACCACCACCATCACTATCACTATCACTATTACCCGCACCTTGTGCAACTTCAGCAGCAGTTGGAAAGTCATTTGCCGTAACATCGGGTCGTGAAACTGTAGTTGATGGCGGCTTGACATTACCCCATGCAGGTTTGTTATGAGACCCTGAAGGTGCATTGGAGCTACCTTCCTTGCTAGGTCCAGTGCTCGGCGTTGCTTGCTGATGCGCTAGTGCTGATCGGGGCACTGGCTGGATCACCTTACTGGGATGTGGCAATTGGGGTACGGTAGTGGTGGGTGCCGTAGATGGCGTTGCGGCAGGCGCAGACGACGTCGGTGCTGTACTATTGGGCGAGTTCACACCTGTTACCGAAGCGGGAGGAGCGGTGGAAGATGGTCTTGACCAACCTGCAACAGACGATGGCGAGGGTGCTGTAGCAGTCAGCTTGGTTGTTACGAGCCGAGGATGCGGGGACGATGTTTGCGTAGGTGGTCTTGCTAGAAGATACCTCAATATTAACAGAATTTATACTTGTGGCAGTGGATTAGTGACGTACAGATACCGTTGCCTGTGGTTTTCGAAGCACTAGACGCTGTCGCCACAGCGTTTGTCGCAGCAGACGCGGAGGTGGTTTTCTCGAGGAATTTCTTGTTAATGTTGATGGAACTGAATTTTTTCGGATGGGATGGGGTCGTAGTAGTAGGTGTGGATGAACCAGAATGACTCTGACTTGAGCTGTGCTGGATAAGGGGTGGGCGGTTCGATATAGTTGCCACAGCAGCCGCTGGTGGCGAAAGCAAGAGCGAAGGGATAGTTTGAGGGTCAGGAATATGCGACTCGTCAGAAGCGCTCATGGTTGGAGGGGACGCGGGAGAGAGCTTCGGCGGCACATGCTTAGCTTCTTTTCCTTCCTCATTATCTCCTGCACTCCGTGTGCCGACAGCCTCGTCAATGGCTTTCCCCTCTACTCCATTGTCGCCCGTAGGTCCAGACTCCCGCGGTAATGTATCTGCCTCCTGTCCAGCCAAGTCCAGTTGCGCGGTGTTGCCTTGTTCGATATGTGCCATAAACGCGTCTTGGGACGCCTTCTCGGAGAGTAAATCGTGGTTGTAGAATGGTGGACTGCAGAAGGAGACATCAGCAATGAAGTAATAGGCATCCAGTGTCCGATAAGATCAGAGAAGAAAGAGGCATACCTTGAAATTGTCCGCCACTACAGGAGAATCGCTTGCTCAACCAACCCGGCACTCACTCCGGCGTCTCGCCGAATCTCCGGCCGATCTCCGGTTATCGTTCATTATACTATCGTACACTATGCTACAGTTGCACTTCATTAACAAACTCTGCTAGCTCGCCTTCCTTCTTGCTCAGCCTCTCAATCTCAGCCTCCAGTGCCACATTTGCCATCTCGATTTGCAATATATTTGAGATCAGCTCCGTCCACCGCGTCTCCAACATCGTCAATTGCTTTCCAAAACGCTCCTGTGGTAATGCTCTTCAGACAGACGGACAGGCACGAAGGTGAATATGAACCTGAGCGTTCTTGCGCTCACGATTAACTTCAACTGTAAGTTCCTTCATCTCCTCAACAGCTTTTTCAACAACTTTGGCGGATTCCTCAAGGCGGTAGTTGTGTATTTTCCAAGCATTTACTCCATATGTTTGCATTAATGTCAGATTCGTGAGGCTATCAATGTGATTTAAATAAAATTACGCCGAAGAAAGTCTATCCAACGACCTACCGTAGTTTTTGGTGTTCCAGCTGAGCTCGTGCATTATCCAGTGCAGCCCGCCATTCCTCGTCTGTCCCTGGAACTGACGTTGGTCCTGGTAGTTGATACCTTACGATGTCGAATTGCGGCATTGGCTGATGAGTTTCAATTCGCTCTATTTCAGCTTTTAGCAGAGGATTTTTCTGAGCGAGTTTGTAGTATGAGCTACCCGCAGACGGAAAGATGTTGTTGCTCACGAACAGCAAACAGTTCAACTGGCGGTGGCACTTTAGGATGTAGAGCAGATGGAGGCTTGCCCTCCTTCGCTAGTTCACGGTCAACTTTTTCCTTTAGAAAGGGAAATTTTTGCAGGTCATCATCATAGTAAGGCAACGAGTCGAAGATATCGGGCGCGTTCATAAGTTGGTCGTGCAGAGGTAAAGTAAGACCGTCCGGCAAAACCCGAACGCGCTGCATCCATCGCCGTTACTGTGTGCTCTGTCAAAATGTCGTTCCGAGCAGGCCTACGCACCCTCCAGACACTCAGATACGCCGCGGCAAGGCCCATTGTAGCCAGAAGATTCATTCGGTCCTCCCCATCCAACCAAGGTTTCATAATTTATTACGAATCCCTGTCGTATTACGCTAACTGACCCGCCCAGCCTCTGAGAGTCCGTTTACAGAACCAACCTCCCCCAACCCCACCGTCACTAAACATGCCGAGACCACCGAAGCCTTGCACACATATGGCTCGTATATAATGCAATCCCTGCCCAGGTTCATCCAGCAATTCTCCGTTCTCAAGGACGAGCTCACCCTCTACGTCGCTCCTTCCGCCATCGTCCCCGTCCTCACTTTCCTACGCGACCATTCTCAATGCCAATTCAAATCCTTGATGGATATCAGCGGTGCCGACTATCCGGAACGCGAAAAACGCTTCGAAGTAGTGTATCACTTGTTGAGCTACCAATTTGCTGGCCGCATCCGAGTAAAAACGTACGCCAGTGAAGCAGATGCCGTGCCCAGTGCAACAGATGTCTTCTCAGGCGCCAATTGGTAAGTCGACCCGTGACTGGTAAGAACCACGTCAATGAGTATCGGCCTTAGGTACGAGCGCGAAGCCTGGGACTTGTTTGGCGTATTATTCGTGAACCATCCCGATCTGTGCGTTCCACCTCCATTACTGGTCCAGTCATTGCTAACATAGTTTCCCCCGTAGTCGTCGTATTCTGACTGACTATGGTAAGTGTCACTCCCTAGTATGAGAATCATGTATCAAGTATCATACAGGTTTCGAGGGTCACCCCATGCGGAAGGATTTCCCTCTCACGGTATGTAATTGTCAAAAAGCTGAACCATCACTAACACGCCCCCAAGGGTTATTCTGAGGTACGCTATGACGAGGAACGCAAACGGGTCGTATATGAACCTCTACAACTCACTCAAGCCTTCCGGTATGGCCGCGTCTGTTATCCACACCTAACCCGACTAATTAGCATCTGTTAGTAATTTTGAGGCTCTTTCGCCATGGGAACAAGTTGGAGATGGTACGAGGCCGCACAGGCCAGAAGAACTTAAGCATGTACCACCCCCAAAGCCAGAGGAAGTCAAAAAGTAGAACTATGTGTTCGCTTTAGAAATTTACCTGAGATCATTTACAACGATGCGATAGCGTGCACCAGTGGTATATCAAAAAATCATAAAGGGGGCACATCTTGTCATGACTCCTGCTGCGGCAAAGTGCTTGCCCGGCCATCACCCTTCTCTTCGTTCTGTACTGACCAGCCCATTCTGGCGGCGATATATTCCTGTCCAATCACGTCCACCCCTAACCGTAGCACGTCTGCAGTAAGATCCTCTACCCAGTCATGGTCATCCCACATATCCAACCAACGCATTGGTATTGACTGAGTGAGCGTAATGTGAGCCAATTTATGTTCAGGATCCGCCAAGTAAACGAGGAATTGCAGATCCTGTCGAACAATCTGATGCGATGACGATGTATTGTATTCTCTGAAGAAAGGCTGGACACGGATATAGACGTCCGAATAGGTTGTGGGCACTGAGACTGTTGATGAATTTGGTTTGGGCAATTTAGCGTTCTCCTTAACTATTTCCTCCACATTGGCCTACACACGAAGGGTAAGGAATTGCTTTGTACTAATATACGAGGTGTACCTCAGAGAGTTTCAACGCAGCATCATAATTGTCGACAGCATTGAAGTCGCGTTCCTTCGAGCTGCCAGCCTTAGGATGCGATTCGTTGCCCCTGTTGACTACGAGGTCACCACCCTCTACTTGTTCCATTATCTGGTTCCAGTTATCGATCAAACTACTGAGCATTGATATGGGGCTTACCCGAGAGAGTGACCTGTATGTCAACGACTCAACACCATCGTATCCTTGCATATCGTGACTAAGCCACACGCGAATTACCTCATGCTCGGATATAGGGGGCGCCACGACATTCAGAATGTCAGTGAGAGTTGAAAGACCCACGCGCTTGAAATCCTCGCCTGAAATAGAACGTAAGAATGCAGCGTTGCTCATGTACAGTCGCTACACACTCAGTTTGTCGAGTTGCGCATTGCGCGCGTACTCCATGACGCCTTCTCCCCATTTTCGTGCATGTTCATTGTTTGGAAGAGCTTTGACCTGTTCATCGACAACAGACTTGGCTTGCTTTATCGCAGCCGACGCCGTGGACCAGACAGAACCCCAACCCCAACCTCCTGATCCACCATTGCCATTTCCCGCCTCTGTCGACGAGTTATGTTTAGCTGCTAGATCCGGATTTGCCCTACTATCGGAACTGCTGGAGCCAGGATTGGTCTTTGGCAAAGATGCTGTTGAAGAAGACGCGGAGCCACCACCAAGCCGTACACGTTCAGTGCTCTTTTTCAACACAGGAGTCCCAGTACGAGACGGCCTGTCGAGATGGGCAAGGCTTGCTGGGGTAGACGATCGTGGATGGGTCGGCTCAGAGCTCTTCTGGGTAATCTCATCGAGGAATGCAAGAACATCTGCCGCTTCACCCTCTGGCGCTGATACTCCTTGATTGTCGGGCGGGTTACTGGGAGGCGTGAACGAGTCTAGTGCATTAAGAAATTGGAGAGCCTCGTCGTGTTTTGACTTGGACTTTGCCATTCTGTTGATGCTGGTGACTGTGCTCCTAGACTATTGTGACCAACCTGGGTGACACTCTACTCCCAACCGCTGTGCGGCATCCATAGTGCAAAAAAAAAACAGCATAATACGCTCAATAAAGCCGTTCGTGAGGAAGGTCTACAGTAAACTCAACTCAGACCGACGCAGGGCGGTTCGAAACAAACGAGGCTTTTACCAAAGGGAAGATATTGGTGTCGTGTGCCAAAATGAAGCATGTCGGAACTACGTGTGTAACCATTCTGGCAAGTTTGGTATCTGCAACTGGTAACTTGCTGACACTTAGCCCGATAACCACGACGCGACGTCTGAACATGTACCCTAGACCCGTGGCCGTGCTGGCAGGCACCCGTATTTGACCGCTGGTTCAATGGGCGCTCTTAGCATAAGCCTGATGTACCTTTACAGCATCGTTTCCGTCTCGTGGACAACTTCCCAGAGACTACCCTCAGTTGGTCGGACCTTTGAAGTTTGGTACCCAAGGAGATACACCCAGCTTCAGACTAAACTCTTTTTATAAAGATATCTAACCTGCCAAACGAGGCGCAAATTGCCTTCCATCATTGGTTGTATGCGGCCTAAAAAAAATTCGATACAGGAAAGAAGCAACCGGCTCTGTTTGAGCTCAACTAAACCAAACCGGCGAGAAACGGCGACATTGCTCTCTCAGGGCTTCCACCCACATCGGCGCGGATCTGGGTCTGTTGTGGCATTTGTCTCGAAGCCCCGGTTACATGCGGACAATTATACTTGTCCTCGGGCGGTGATTGGCAGGGAAAAAACAAGCGTGAACGGCATATAACGCAAGAGTGTAACGACTGAGTCCGCGATGTCTTAATCAAATGTACGTGGGGTACGGAGACCGGGCTTGCCATTGTTGTGCCAAATCAGACGAGAGATCGAGGTGCAGAGTAGGCGTGTGGGTAATGTGTGAATCTGCCCTGTCCATATAGCAGCTGAGCACGCTGTAAAATGACGAGATGATACCCAGACCAAGCCTGCATATCCACATTGAATAAATCGTAGCAGTGGGTGGTGCTCGTGCTTTGATTAGGGTTTGAGTAGGGATCGCTGTTGAGTTGCCGCCCTGAGCGGATTGCATGTGATTCAACGCCCCGTCGTGAGCCGACTCTTCAAGTTGTTTTTTCTCTACGGCGAGCACGACCAGTTACCTACACCAGTCTAGCTTGTACCCGTGCCTCGAACCGTTCTGTTGGCCCTTCTCATGTCTGCCGTACAACTCATCAATGACATTGTCCTCAATCCCGCTTTTCATGACTACCTTGCTATACTCAAAGGAGCTAGAAACGGATTCGTGTACGGTGTCAAAGTGCGTTTCCCCCATGCACTCGTAATGTCGATATTGTTCGGACGGGGAGAGTGAGTTGCGCAATCATGAGCCCTATCTAGCTTCATTGTAACGTTTCCATAGCTGGAAGCAGCGAGCGCTCGCCATCTACAAGACTACGAGACAGCATGCTTTGAACCTGGCTAAATTCGTATCCTTCTACAAGGCATTTTTACTCATCCAGAAAAAAGTCAACGGTGGGAAGGAGCGTACAGCGGACACGTTCATAGCTGGCCTCCTCGGAGGGTATCTCGTGTTCGGGGAGCGAAATGCCGTCAACGAACAGGTGCACTTATTAATGATATTTGGGACTGCCATAATTAGCAACTAACTCTGCCAAGATTGTGCTCTACGTAGTGTCCCGCGTTGTCGCCTCCTTCCTGCCCCGGGCGAACTCGCCGTACCGCACAACACAGCCGTCTACGGCTGCTGGTGTGCACGTTAAACCCGTTCCGCCTGACTCACGGTACTTTACTGTCTTCGCGGCATTAGCGTGGGGTGCAGTGATGTGGCTCTTCCGGCATCGTGGAGAAACCATCCAACCCGGAATGTTCAACTCGATGACATACTTATACCGAGACTCAGAGGCGTGGAAGGACTTGAGGACTCTCCTTTGGCTCAGTTCTTGACGTTGATTCGCCACTTGCGTAGTACTTTCTATGCCATCACATCAGGATCGAAGCTGCTCTCAGTGGGTAATTGATCAATGCGTCGTGGGACTTTACAAGATTTGTACTATGATCGTGAAGTCAGGAGATAGCACTTAGACCACTGAATAGATTGCTTACGGAGAGCATCCTGACCGCCGCATAGCAAGCTTTGAAACAATGGTCACAATTTCTAAATTCATCCAGAATCATGAACATTTCAGCCGCCACGTCCGTCCCTGCAGCCTTTAGTTACCAAGCACAAAATTAAAGTTCAATCTCACCCATATCAGCCCTGCCGGCAATTGCTTTGCGTTGTGCATCCCAGATCGAAATCGCACGCTCGTGGTGTGCGGAACATTGCCCATACCCTACGCACCTTACTTAATTGATTAATTTATCTAACCAAAGCTGCAGCTTACCATACGGGAAAAGTTCCTCGGATAGCAGAACTGTTTTCAGGCTCTTAAGCCGAAGATTCTGCAGGCGTACTAACTGATGATACGCTTCCACAGTCGGAATAGCCCGAATCTCATCGGTCCGATAAGACGCAAGGGGCATCAGGTATTGGCTGGCCTGTGAGGCAATTTCATCTCTACCATGCAGGGTAGCAAAAGCATAGACCTGCAGAGGATCCGTCGACGCATGAGCCACTACATGCAGCCACACTGTGTCAATAATAGACGGATTGAGTGAGTATTTGTCAACGACATTGAAGATTATTGTGGTGATCAGTGGTAGAGGGRTCACCGTTCGTCGGTCATAACGCTTCTGGAACAACTGGGAGGTGGAGAAATCGGGGGGTTGGTCGGCCTCCTCGAGGGGTGGTCCAAGTGGATCATGCAGGAGACGYAGTAACACAATAATCACTTGACTGGGTTCCCATAAGTCAAGTGTTTGAGAAATACTGGCCTCGACARATGTATTGGCTTGATCACAGCAGGAGAGCATATCGTCTGAGGAATTGTCATTAGCTCCTGGTGCGACGAACGATACGTCATCTGGTGCAGAACGGACAGTGAAATGACCACCCTCATAAGAGAAGGATGTCCACGACATTGTCATACTAAGCAATGGGCAGTATCGAATTTTATATCAGAACATATACGATGCGCAGCAGTGTGTACACGTCAACGTATCGACTGATCAATTGGGAAGCGCGGATTTCGCCACGTATGCAAGTATAAATGAGGATGAAGTACGAATGATTTGTAGCCACAGCAGATAATAATCTGCCAATGTCGTGATCAAACTCGGACTGAAGCCAAGTTACGGCTCCCTAGCTAGAACATTGCAGTAAAGCGACGAAAAGTGAGACGGCACAAAAATATAAAAAAGTGAAATCCGAGAAAGGCAAAGTAGAAGTCGGAGTAGAACAGTGGTATCAACGGAAGAGGTAAAAGGGGGTCTAAAAACCTGTAATCCCAAAGAAAGTCCCCTACATGATGATACATTTCTTTCCCCCTTTCGTCGCATGGTCGTCTTTCTTCGCCTTCGTTGTTGTTGTTGTCGGACCAGCTTCTATGCTTTTCGTTTGCCGCAGCGCTCGAACGAGGTTTGTGAAGACGCGTTCAACATTTTGTGCCGTCTTAGCTGACGTCTCAATGAACTCGCACCCAAATTGCCGTGCGAGCGCTGCTCCTTCTTCCCTGCTCACTTCCCGTTCCTGAATCTTATCACACTTGTTTCCAACAAGCATGAATATAGGGTCTCCTCTTTTCACTCTTCTCATGGACTGCCTGAAACCTTCGAGGCGATTGAAAGTCGCTCGCGAAGCGATCGAATAAACGAGAATAAAGCCCTGACCCTCACTAGAGATAACTTTATGTGCTATGCTCTATATTAATCCGGATCAAATCACTCACCGAACCCATTGATCGCGCAGCGTGGCATATTCCTCTAGGGCGGATATCAGCAGAGGGCGAATCTTAGGCTACCAATGGACGTACCCTGTCCTGCAGTATCAATAACTTCTACAAAGCACATCCGGTTATCTACTACCAGTTGTTTCCTATATGCATCTTCTATGGTCGGATCATATGTCTGACGTAGCAGTTAAACGAGAAATTACTAATGAAACCTAAACGACATACCTCTACGTACCGGTGCGATGAGCGAGCGTATGGTTCTCAGCCGCATGAAAAGTATGGGCCAGAACACATGACTCACCGACAAAGCAGTTTAGAGTAAACTTGAGGACATAAGCAATCACGCTGAGAGGCTAAGTTGGGGCGCACGTACTTGAACGGCTAAAGCGGTTTTACCGACACCACCGTCGCCAAGAACAGCTACTCTCCAATTATCCATTCTGATAAGAGAATGAGAGAGAGGCAGGGAAACGGAACGAGACGGGCCACCCGAGAAGGAATTGAATCTAAAACGAAAGTAAATGAGATGCGAAAGAAAATATTCGGGTCGTGCAGTTCGTGCTTCGTAGACGGGTCGTAACGGGAGCGCGAAAGGCTCTGAAGGAGAAACAAGGGTGGGAGGGCTGAAGGTAAGAAGTGAAAGTATGGTCGCTATTTCTAGCTACCTCAATCCTGTATCTTTTCCACGACCCAATTTCAACCATTCAGTCGCCGCCTCAATCCTCTATTTACACCCTCCTCGCCTTCCGTAAGCAATCGGTGTACCACCTTCCCCTTCTATACCTCAGGGAACCTTCTTAACCTGCAGTGACGGTGTCTATACCTATCCCGTTCTTATTGTTCCCATGTACTTCGATCTGTCATCTTTCTCTCTCGTGGGAACACTGGTTCGATACTCTTTATGCTCGGCTTGGTCCGCATGTCAAGGAACCCGGGGCGGTGCTGTAGCCTTTTTACTTTCCTGATATCAACTTCCCGAAGATTATCAGATGTGCTTACCAAACCTCACCTCTCCGTTTTCAAATTAGAATCCTTGATTTATGGGTCCTATCTGTTGCTAGACCTATGGAATGTACAGAACGATGTCTCCATTCGGATTGGGGGTGACTAGTGACCTAATCTTCAACTATATATCCTTAGCCAATAAGACCAACCTTGCTGAAAACTACAGAAGTAGAAGTACCACCCGAAGAGAGCGGCTCTTGAGAAAAAATGCTGATGTGGTCAACGAATATTTCCAGGAAAGCTCTCCCCTCCTTCCCCCTTACGAGAAGTTCTTTCTCGCAGAAAGACCCTTTGTCAGTTAAGGACACTGTGTTTACGACTTTCCCCACGACACGATCGGTTGTCAATCTTTACCCCCGTACAGGTTGGAGAAGAATAAAACCCCCTACAGATCTTGCCGTACCCTCTTAGCCTGGCCATAACCTTTGGCCACCCCCGGCACACCGCTTACCTCGACAGTGTGGAAAGTCCGACATCTCCCAGCAACTTTATCAGTGCCTTGATTCCAGGCACCGGGTTGGGGCATAACCATGCATCGGGGTTACTGTTGTATCCTCCTTATCCATTCTCACTGTTGTTTCTCAGTCATCATACTTATGTACTTGACAACATCGCTATTCGTCGGCTCAGTCAGCATTTTCAAACGTATCCCATGTAGCGGCAATCAATGATGGACAAATAGGGCTTACTCTGTTCCGTAGTTTCTGTTGGGAACTTTCCGCACTCCACGCTATTGGTCAACCTGGCGGTTACCGTGTGATGCGTGGCGCGCGACAAGGCTGTTATGACTGGGGGCAAGGACGCTCAGTGGTTTGTTAGTCAGAGCACACAATTGCAGTACACCCAAAATAATGCGACGAAGTACACTTCATGACATTTTCGTTGGTGTCATCTACGGCAACCCTACGGCCTGAGTAATAATTAAACGAGTCACGATAGTGACCACAGTTACCTAGCATACTGAGACTGCGTAATATCTAAGACGTATGGGCTCCCCGTCGCCCTCATCTTCGTCCGAAATATTTTGCCGCTAATATGTGCGTACTCCTTGCCGCTTCCCACCATACTCCGGCTGACATTTAATAACAACACATATAAATGGGATTGCCGGGTCAATTGTCTGATCCACATAGTATACATAATGTACGTCCGTATTTTTTCTCAATCATATTACCTTTGCGTTTCTCTTCTGTAGTCTATCTATCCTGGCCCATGGCACCCTTGGCTGCTCAAAGGTTTCGCGACTAACCCACAGTATACTAACCCGCGGGTTTTAAAGCCACCGTGGCGAGAGCGAATGGTTAGTTGAGTGTTTTGATAATCTAGGCTGCTATCGTCGCGTTTTTTTGTTTTTTGTTTTTGGCATAGAGAAATGTATTGCGCTGAAGGCGCTATATTACAACTAAAGCTACGCATGAGAGTAGGAACTGAAGATGCTGGGGTGACACGTTTTTGGTTCAACCATCTTCTATGAAAGTGGCTGGCGTACTCCTGTGCAAAGGGAAACGACAAAAGAGGTGAGATGGGAGTTGACGGGAGCACTAAATGGCTTCAGAAGGCAAGTCAGATAAGGATTAACCTGACTGAAACTCGATAAGTGGTTCAGAAACCCCCTTCAAAGTGCAACTTGCAGGAACGGGTGTTATGGTGTTATCTGTATTAGTGCCTATCAACCACCTCCATATTTATCAAACAACATGACGGTCCTTGATAATTGAAAAATCGAAGTCTTGTAACAAGGAAAGGTGAACACGGAAATTATTAGACTGTCATGAAAAAGAAAAAGAAGTAGGACATAGGGGTACAGTAAGGGTGCTACTGGTACTAATAATAAGAAAAGTACTTGAGTAGACGCAATGACATGAAGAAATACGGTTAAATACGGTGAAGTTTTTTTTTTGTCGGTTCTCATTATTGTGGCATTTCCAAGCACATGTCGCGTCACACGCATGTTTATTCCTGCCGGCTGAGCTCGGCCTGTGTTAGGTTCAACAGGAATGTAGCCTTCTGGTTCTTTGGAGGCTCGATGAGCTTCACTGGTGGCTTTTTGTCCTGTAAGGATTTTGCTTTTGGTTGTTGTGGGACATGGGAAATTGAGGGAAATGGCCTAAGCGCGCGTGATACAGGAAAATGTATGTTGCGTCGTTGTACTGCAACCGGTGCAGTACAGGCGGTGCAAGAAGACTCCGACGTCGCGGCGAGTGGGGATGAAATTAAAGGACGGGACAGTGTTACAGCGGCTGTCGATGCAAGTTGCCACAATTATTAGTGTCTGCGTGCATAGGTTGTGTGGGTGAGGCTCTACTCACCCATTATCGAAAGGGTAACGTTGGGCAAGGAGTTTTGGGAGAATGGAAGAGCAAGGAACAGAGCAACAATGGATGCGTGAGGGGGAGGAAACGACTACGAGTTACGAAGAGACAGCGACTAAATAGTTCGCATACGTTGTTTTGGGGTTTAATGCTTGGGGCAGAGCTATGGGCCGGCACGCCGTTTTCCCAAACAGGAAGTCCACTCACGCGTTGGAACGGCCACGTACACACACATTGACAACGGTTGATGGCGAGGCAATGCAGGTACCACACTATTCCGGGATTCTGCACCGCATTTCAGATTGCAAGTGCAGAGGTTTTAGTATCACTGTACGGGCAAGTCAGTGTGGTAAGATTAGAGAGTGTGTAATATCATGATCCAACCTATTTCCCATAGCCTGATGGTCGCGTGGGACAATTATCACGAATGTCGTAGGCGCGATGATTTCAAATAAAAGTTTCAGATTACTCTTGTGGTCCAGAGGGGCGAGACATGGCATTAAAATTACTTCACCATTGTCATAACAGGGGCTTCGACTCCATAAAACTTGCCAACGGCATGAGGCTGTAAGCAAGGTAGGCAGTTGCAGTTCATTTGATATAAAGGTAAACGTGCTTGTTGTGGTTGGAACTGTAATACCTAGATGCTTCAAGAATTATCGAATCATCCGCAGCAACACCCCATGAGATGGACCGATCATTCACTTCTGTGAGCGCAAGTTGTCACCTATGGGGTCAATTGAGCGTGCTGTGCATCACCCAGTAGTACGGATAGTTATGGCAGCATTGAATGCTCTAAACGTTCATGTTATCTGGAACGTGGACTGTCCTTTTTGTGCGGTCTGGGTTACGTAAACAGCGGTTCTCAGAGGGTCATATAAAGTATGTACACCGAGTGTTATGAATGATCGTCATATAAGTAGCAATATACGTAGTGGGGACCTTACAACGAGATTCCGGGTCAAGTGAGCACCGTTCGCAATAACGCCCTTGAGGCATCGAGGTACCAACCTGGACCAAAAGCATAGTCGTGCTTGCCCTGTCCATCAACCACACCATCCTGCCGTGCACATCCCCAAGAAATTATAAGCTACAAGGATAGATTACAATCCCGCGAGAGTCCGAAATGACAGTGGTGGGTTCCAAGACAGTTGCGACGATGCCAGCCGGGTTAAATAATAAGCTGCTTCACTGCGAACGAGAAGGGCACAGGATGACGCCCGCTCGTTCAAGCAGTTTAATTGCATTTGGAATGTGCGGCTCATGGCTACTGGACATCCACGAGCAAATTGCGCTCTAGGATGAACTTGCCTTCTTTATATCTCTGTGACGGCTCGTATGCTTTGTCCTGGAGTCGCATGACATCTCTGTTGACCGAGGGCCATGGAAAGGAGATGAGTGCACGTACATATTTCCACCCTAGTGTTGTTCCGCATTTACAGCAAAAAATATCGCGCACAGTGTGATTACCGGTCGTCATAGGCCGGTCGTTGGGTTCCCCTTCAATGACATTGACGCTATGAATGCAAGTCAGAACCAGTGAAATCGATAACAGGTGTCAGTTCATACACGATGTCGAAAAGGTACGCCCTGCCGTGTTGACCGTTGAAAGCCTGGATAGGGGCAAGGTCAGAGTGCCACGGCGATCGAGGCCGATTCGGTACTCACACGAGAGATCATTGAATGGATGGTAGCGAGATGTGTTCTACACGTAGAACAGCCATAGATGCGCTCGCCAGTAAGGTATTGACGGTAGCTCATGCCCATCTTGACAGAAGTGTTAGGTTGTTCAAAGGTGTGAGGTGCGAAATGGAGCTGCACGATGTGGCTGAGCTAAGAAAATCAGTGCTTATATATTGGGTTATGGCCGTCGTGTGAAGTAGATAGCACGACAGTCGTGTCGAAGTCGGGGTCAGTAACCGGAGACGCCAATTTATGGGACAGCTGCATAAACATGCCACGGTCTCTCCATATGTTTCATTCTCAGCAAGCAGTTCGCTCTCTCTTAGCACCCCATGCTGATGCACCGTGATGGCATGCAAGTACGCTATCGGAAACTTAACCCACCACTGTCTAGTGGAAGCTTCCAGTATCATGGAAATACCCAAAAAGGAATGCCCTCTGCAAGGCTCGAACTTGCGACCTCAGGATTGCAGGGCAACACGCCCCTCATATCAGATATGAGACCTGCGCTCTAGCCAACTGAGCCAAGAGGGCGTTCATGAGTGGATTATTTGAAATCATCTGACCTCTTTCGAATTTGTGTGACGCGTGACTGGTCTGGATCAACTCTGTGACTCGGAAATTACTGCTTGTCTGCTGTGGCTTAAGTGTTGGCAGAGGATCTGATCTCTGTACTCAGGTCTGTTCTGGATCTCCCCGCCTCGAGGTCATAGTGCTCGTGCGTACTTGCCACTCAAATTCTGTGCCCCACACGTCGACACATCGCGGTCCTTCGTTGGGTCAAGCATTTGCACTCTCATTCGTCCCTGCCAATACTTGATGAACAGCCGGAAACGCTCAGCGCAGGAACCCTTGCTTCCGATCCGTTCAGCAAAACAACCACGTGTTGCCCCTTGCCGCTTGGACGGTGACCCCGCAAGTCCGTCAGAGTACCAGGGTATCCTATCGCGTTGGCTTGCGCTGGGACAGGACTTCTTCAAGTTGAGCGTCGAGACTGTATTTTACATTATACCTGGTTAGCAGGGACATACACATCTTTGACTGTTATTGACTTCTCCGAATAGTCAGTGTGAAAGCCCCACCACGCTATTTACTCCCGCCCCAACTCTCACTTCAGAGGCGAACATTCAATAGCCTGCAGATGACTCTACAAAGTACATCATCGAACGTGGGGGCTCAATCGAGTCCTGGGGATGTGGTCAGCCCTACATCGACCCCACCGAACGGAAACCCTTCATCACTTACGAACCTGTCGCATCCTACACAAAACGAAAACGTAAGACCTCCGACCAGTAATGCAGCCAATGCAGCGGTATCGATGCAACGCGAAAATCGCGACTCATCGCTAGAAAAATCAGGAACTACTGTAGTGGATACGGATGTTGTATGCAACAATAATCGTTATGCCAGAATTAACCAGACCCTGGAACGATTGTCACTTGTAAGCGGTTCTGAAATCCCTGCCAGTAAGAGACGTTTTAGGGAACGTGAGCACATATATGCACATACGGTATGCCTAGCTGATGACTCTCCATTTCGTTTGCATGCTGACTTTGAAGTAGCATAGGCGACGTGTTTTGGAGGATAGAAAGAGGCTGCAGGAGGAGCTGCGGAAGGAGCTATATAAGACAAAGCGTAGGTCAGGTGAGCAAGATCCTCTATTGGGCTTGGATATGAAGCTGAGGAAGGCCAAGGCTTCACCTCCGGTTACGCTGATTTCAAGAGTATGTTAGTCTTGAGTGTAAGATGTATGTTATACTAACGAAGCGTTAGGTTATCTCGAATATCAGGCTCTGCTACAGCGATTAGGCAAGGACAGCAATCGTTTGTGTATGCATTATTTTCCTAGATTGCATAACTACGATTGATTCTCGAAACAATAGCATCTCAGTCTTTAAACGACCTACGAGCTAAACCGACCGAGTCGTTGCGGGTCAGACGGTACTCAGTTTCTGGTGTCGGTTGTAGTCTTCAACTTCTATTGCTTCCACTCAATATTCATTGCAGGAGGATGATACTGCATTCTTGCAAAGAGCTCTGGCGAATGCCAAGGCAACGTTGAACAGGTACATACGACGAGATACACATATATGATCATGCTGACAGATGTAGTCCCAAACCTCCAGAACCATTCACACCCTCGCTGGAACAGCGCAGATTAGTAAACAGGCTCAAGGATGAAGAGCTTGATGCCCGGTTCCGACCTAAATTGCCGACTTGCCTTCTGCCTGAGGACGAAGCCAAGGTTAACGTTCTGCTTCGTAAACAAGGCGTCATTTCCAAGCTATCCAGAGAGCAAGTCACGGATCAGGACCTGTCCCGCCTAAGACCACGTCAATGGTTAAACGACGAAATTATCAACTTTTATGGTGCTCTTATTCTGGCACGTTCGGAGAGCTGTAAGGAGAACCCAGGGAACGACACTGTAAGGGGGAAAAAGCTGCCCTTAAACGTGCATTATTTTAGCACTTTCTTCTGGTCCAAGTTAAGATCCGAAGGGTACGAGAAGGGCCGATTAGCCAAATGGACTAAGAAGGTAGTTAGTTCTTCATATAGGATTGCTGTAAATTGTTGGTTGACGAAGTTTTCCATCAGGTTGACTTGTTCTCAAAGGATGTTGCACTTATTCCCGTGAATCATAACAATGCACATTGGACATGTGCTGCCATCAATTTCCGAAAGAAAAGGATAGAGTCATATGACAGCATGGGGATGGCAAAGGACGAGGTTTTCAAGGTAAGAGCTTGAGAACCCCGTGCTACGGCACTCATGCTATATTTTGATAGCATCTTCGTTCCTACCTCGATGCGGAGCATCGGAATAAGAAGAAAAGATCGTTCGATTTCTCCAGCTGGGAGAACTACGCTCCTGACGTGAGCTACAAGATGTCTTCTTTTGTCTTCATTTCTAACTTGTGTTTCTAGTCCACCCCGCAACAGGAGAATGGTTATGACTGTGGAGTGTTCACATGTCAATTTCTTGAAGCCCTCTCAAGGGGAGAGGAGTCATTCATCTTCACTCAGAAAGATATGTCGTATATACGACGGCGAATGATCTGGGAGATAGGTCATACAACACTTCGAGATGATTGATTTATTACTATTCGCCTTCATATTTACCTTATTTCATTTCTATAGGACGTTTCATCACTATGTCTTGCTGTAGATTGATAACGCATGCAATAATACCACTGGCATAGTAACCTTGTATAATGTAATTATATGTCCACGAGTCCATATGTCCTTGTGACAGGGTGAGGCTAGCAGCGTGCCCTCCGCTGGATAGGCAGACATGGTAAGGGAAGCATACGGACGGAATTTGCTACCGTCGAAACCACCAAACAACGATGAAAAACCAAAAGACAACAGTGAGGAATGCGATGTACCACAGCCAGCGGCAGCCGTGCCGTGCAGCCATATTGTTCATTCGCCTGAATGTACCTGCGAGTATGCCTGATGTCTCAGAAAATGCATCATTCTAATATTCACGTCAAAAGCGCGAGCGGTGAGCGAGGTCGGGGCAAAAAAGTAGTTAGCGTAAGCAGGAAACGTACCATCTGGCTCAGGTGAATCGTCGACTCCCGCACTTCGTTTCCTATCCCTATCGTAATCTTTCGAAGTGAACGTACGGGCCCATCGAACCGAGTGGGTCAAACAAGGGCGTAAGAAAAAAAAGGAACCCGAGAACTCACATCCTTCAATAGCTTCACTTTTGCGCTGAGTCCCTCCAACATTTCGTCATTTTGTCCCTCCAGGTCGTCGGCAAATCTATGTCCATTTGGTTGGCTGTATGAGTTATTGAATGGTGACGAACGTCCAGATGCGGGTGGAGTAGCGCCCAAGAGGCTGGAGCGGTCGCGCAGATTGCCAGATGCTCGTATTCTGATTTTGGACAGAAATTGGGTGAGAAAATGTAAAGGAATACCTCTGTGATATTACCTATGGGACATTCTTGTGGAAGATGTAATATAGAAACATTCGCGTAGACGTGTCAATAACTCTCAGACCGTGGTAATTCCTAATGCAAGCCAAAACCCAGCCAAGAAAATGAGTGCAATCCATAACAATAACTAACAATACATCTAGTACGCCTTCTATTAACAAGCAAAAGGAAACGAGTGGACGGTACATCTGGGTCAACCAATATGCACCGACAGATAGTAAACAGACTAGGGAGGTACGATTGGTATAATGTAGGATAGTCGAAAGGCGCTGTGACAGTTAGGATTTGCGTGATAAATATGTCAACGTCCATGCGTAGGGGTACTAGGTCAGTACATGTGGTGATCGTCAGGTTCATGCCAGTTTCGGTTGTTTATTCAATGCTCATGCGATTCAGGTGTGTGCTAGCTACACGGCCATGGTGCTGAGAAGCATAACGTCCATGGCGGAGATCCTTTTTGGCCACTGGCAGGATGTCAGTCGACTACATTCTATGCGGCACTAAAAGTGTTCTTACACGCTTCTTTGAGTCCTCGCCCAAAATTCCTGAACACAATGATGGTATAAACGAAAGTTATCAACAGAAGCACGATGGCGATGACAGCTAGATTGAATCGTTAAAATGTGATCCAGTATTATCAGCAGACAGCGTACAAAAAACGGTGAGGGACTTCCAGACTGGTTTGAATGGATCAACTTGGACATTCAGTAAGACTTTGATGAGCTATAATGCTACTTAGTGAGGGATTGGTATCAAAGAACATAGCTTGCCTTGTAAACAAAATAAACCATTGCTCCTACACATCCTGACATGAATGTTACCATCATCATTGTACTCTCGTGCCGTGCCGCTAAATGCCCCTCGACCAATAGGACGAGGGTTAAAGGTAGAGCAGCAATTGTGACATAATATTCCCAGTCTGTTTTCTGTAAGACAAGCTTGATGAACTGTACCGAGAATCCAGCCCAGAAAAACACATCGAACTTGATGAGACACTCGTAAACTTGGTAGTTTGCATACATCCTCTTCTTCTGTCGATCAGCTCCGAGGAACTTGTAGACTTTCCAACCAAACTCCTTGTAGATCTTCCAGCCAAGAGCAATGTATGCGACTTCGGCTACTGATATTACAATCGGAATTATGGTAGTCAGAACGTTGATAGGTATCTTTGAAATTCCCCCCGTCCCTGTCGTGGAGGTAACGGAGGCTTTCACTTCGCCTATCTGAATGATGGCGTAGACGAGGAATAAGGCGTTGAAAAGGCTAGTCAATCTTAGTTGCTAATAGACTCTTGAAAATAGACAACAACCAACGTTAGGCATATGAATTGCAATGTGTTCCGAGCATATACAGCATCTACAGCCATTGCAAACTGGAACACACTGGTCAAGGTTAATATGTCGAAGCGCTGCTTACTATGAGATCACGTACTGCGCAAGAGCAAAGATAGCAAGGTACACTGGCATCGTCTGTGATGTTTGACTAGCATCGTCGTCCTGTTTGATGCGTGATAGTAACTCCCCTTCTATGGCCAAGTCTATCGCCGTCTCGATGAGCACCGTAAGTACATAGAGGCGACAAGCCAGTGATTCCGGTAGTATCTACCAAAGAGTCAGGTTTAGTCTTTAAGTACTGGTAGCCCCCTAACCTTCTGCCAGATACTGACTGGGTTTGCTTCCTTCGTCACGAACTGAGGAGGATAAGCGGTACGAGGCGTATCCTGTGATAAATCGTCCGACTGCTTTGTAGAAAAATGGGTTTTGTGAGACAGCGGTATGGAAGAACCACGGTGGTGTCCGGCCATAGTAGTATCAACGGTGTAAGTTTTATGGCGTGCATTCGGCGCGAATGGGGCGGCATTCTCATCCAGTAGGTCATCGTACGAAGCCTTGAAGTCTTGTTCGGGTGACTTGAGGCCTAGGGACGGACGCGCATACATGCCGCTGGACCTTGAATGTTCGAATATCTTTCTTGTATGAAAAACAAAGGAGGGTGGTCTGAATGAGTGGTGAGGAGAACGAGATAAATAGCGAGTTCCGTCACTGGTGGCTTCCCCTGTGTTTGTTACTGCTTGCCACCGTCTCATTTATTGCACAAGGCTATCCATTTACTCTACATCTACTCATCATAGCAACCGTAACCTCCCTGTAACCTTGTTGATCAGCCTTGCAGAGCCTAGACGAATACCCGGTCAATATATATCCACCCTTTTTTATTTAAAAAAAAAAAAAAACCCCTACCTGCAATCCCGAGGACCGTTTTCGATCCCGCCTTAATCTGCGTCCGGCCGCTGAACGATTGTTTAGAAACCAAACAATGGAAGCCATGTCGAACTTGCCACTTACGCGTCTTGTATGGAACGAGCACATAGACTCAGACTCCGTGCTCGTGCTTGTAACGTTAATAGCTCGCCCTCGTCTGAACACCGAAGTGCTACTTTCGTCTGTCTGTCGGAAATGGCCATTAGCAGGTTGAAAAAGTCTCTGGCTTGGGCCTTTGACGCACCCTGAGCGCTCCCACCGATGCAACATCTGAGAGCTTGTGAGTTTCTAACAAATCACGCACCACAACACGCACCGTCGGATCTGTACTTTGCATAGCCTTATAGCATGCAAGGGTTGCATGCCTAATAAACTTGAATGATACGAACGATACCTGGGCGCTGTGGACTCACGAGCATCTAATTGCCAAGACTCGACAGTCAGTAGAAGCCCGGGATTATATATGTTAACGCTCACTGTGCGGCGATCTTTCCAGTGCTCATTCCAAGGTCCGAACGCACAACGAGAACCTAAAAGACGTGTGTGTGTGACGTGAACGAGCATTCATTCCAGAGGCAAACATGTATTTCCCATTTTGTATTCTTCGTCACCTGTCGAAAGGTCGCGTGCATCCGTACCATCACGAATTCCGTTACTGAATAGGGCGTCGCGGAACGTGGGTGATTTGCTGCCAGCCCAATATCCGATAGAAAGCGAAGTGGCTATTAGAGCAAGGTATGTAAAACCTGCAAAGAATGTCGGTGAGGATTTCAGAGGGAAAACCTGGGTTACACTTAGCGTCTTCCATTCCTCGTTTGCTTAGCGCATCATTCGTCACGCGTCACGCGTCAGGAACACAATCCCGCCACTCAAGAAGCTGCACTGTCGTAGTTCGGTGCATAAATTGCACAGTTGTGCAAGTACTTGCTGTTCCCTGACCTGCCCAGAGGTTTGGCTCAACAATAGCCGACACATAATGAAAGTCGGCTCCAATGACATGGTTTCATGTCAAGAAAACGGAGCTTGATTACAATATAACGACCAAACTATCTTGACATGCACCCTCGTCGAGCCTGAACACTAGAAAATTTTCACACCACGGGGTTGAACCGAGAGTGTACACGACGACCTTCTTACGTCGCATATGACCAACTTGATCCTAAATTTATGCCTTTTCCAACGGTGACTTTTCCCGTCGTTCCATGTACCCGTCCAGTGACCATTCAAAAAAAAAAATTACACCCAGGGATCCATGTTAGACTCGGATTGAGCATACGCCTCGTGTTGTCTTGTCTGATAACGGCGTTCCGATACTGGCAATGTCGTAAACTGGACCCTCTTCCCCAAGTCTTTGGTATTTGAACAAACTGCTGGCTCTATTTCTGTTGCATTCGATATTCCAAATTCCAAATGTCCACTCTCCTCCGGCCGGTGGTGATAGACTCATGCCAGACCAGTCTCAGAGATAGACATGGTAGCTCTATTCATCCTATCAATACCGTTCCCCGTCTTTTCCCCACTACTGCTCTGACGGGTGATGATGTCGTTTGCGATGAAACGACCGCCGTGGACAGAACGAAGGCTAAAGCCTCTGGAGATAACGTCGCCCAAAATTTACTGCCAGTGGGCCTTCCTCTTCCTTCAAATGCTCATCTTCCTGATTCAGCGACAAAAATCACGATTCCGCGTCACTTGGACGCGACTGCAATAATTGGTGGCATCTCTACACCAACTGCGTCTTCTCCGGTGACACCGAGCTTCAGCCGAAAAGTTTCTTCAGCTGAGTTGCTTCCCGAAAACGTATATAGTTCACAAAAAATCGAACGCTTGAAGTGGCGTTTAGCAGCTGGCTTCTTCACATATTTCTTATGTGGATGGGGCGATGGAGGTGTGTGACTTTTCCTGGTCATTGAAAATCATTTTTAACGGTTCATACTAGTAACTG
Organism: Amanita polypyramis BW_CC; assembly: GCA_001691755.2. Taxonomy (NCBI): domain Eukaryota; kingdom Fungi; phylum Basidiomycota; class Agaricomycetes; order Agaricales; family Amanitaceae; genus Amanita; species Amanita polypyramis. The sequence continues at coordinate 154,624 of JNHY02000006.1, read as the reverse complement.
CGACTGTTTTACCGTGTCAGTGCAGACTGGTTTCGATTCATTCTTTGCTCATGAAGGCAACAGATTTTATGGCCGATTTTCATCTGAGTTCCATGATCTTATCACTCATCTTTCTTGGCGGTGCTTGTGGGTGCGTTTTAGTCAATAACTCCTACTCGTCCTGGCAATGACGTCACGCTGTTTCGATTAGGTTTGCTTTTGGATCTTTTACTGTTGAACGCGTATTAAATTTCCTCGGACAATTTAATTACAAATACCCCCCGGGGTGGTTGTTCCCCGCTTCCCCTTTCCTATTACGATATACGGGTAGAAAGGTACCAAAAGAGAACATCGCGCACTCCGCCTCGCAGGCAAGGTTCCTGGTCTTAATGATAGGCTGTTTGCTGCATTCCTCCTTCTTTGTCCTTATGGCATCCCGAAGTGGATTTCCCGTAATGTTCGTTGCATATGCCTCTGCGGCCTTCGGTAGAGCACTATGGTTGGGTACGTGATGCACCTTAACAAGGTCCTGCTATAATACTAATTACTTGTAGCACCATTGTATGTGTTTCTGTCTCCGTCAAAAGGTGATCTAATGATGTCACTGATAGGAATGCATACTATGCGAAAGGTCCCAGGCACGCCATGGTTATCTCATTCGGACTTTGGAGTAAGATAAATCTAACTGAACCAGCTGTTAAACTTCTGATCATGTAGGCTTGGGTGGTGTTTCCTCGCCCTTGACTGCTCAAGCCGCTATCGCGAAGGGAGTCCCATGGCCAAATTTTTACTATGGCTCTTTGGTTATCTCAGGGCTTAATTTTGCGTTCCTTCTTTTGACATATCGGCCGACTGCAAGCGAACTCCTCGAAGAGCGGCGGGCCGCCAGGAAGGCTAAAAGGAAATCATCGGATGATTATTTCTTTGGAGGTTCTTTCTCGGCGACTGAAGATGGACATTCTCTATCTGCAACCGGTATTTCGACGACAACCCAGAAAAAGCATAGTAAGCTAAACCAGGTGTCTGCAATGCTTTAGTGATTTTTTTCTTGTAGCACTTCGCCGTACGCTTTCGTTACCTATTTTTTGGGCTCTGGCAGCAACAGGAATGTTATATAGCGGAGGGTTCGTGCCCCTCATTAAAGATTAACCTTTTTGGACTGACGGGAAACTGCAGTGAAACAAGTAGCGTTGGATTTGTGCGTTGACTTTCCTCAGTGGCAACTATTATGACAGCTGACTTCAAGACTCAGATGGTTACTTTCCTGCTACGGGCTAGGGTAGATATAAGCCGCCATAACTTCTCGCAAACTTAATTTTTACCTTTGTTTATATTTTTGAAGAATGCAGATCCCAGCTCTGCTGGGTTTGTTACATCAGGGTTCTGGGGAGGCATCACTATTGCAAGATTTCTATTGGGGTATTTATCAACACGGTCCGCACCTGCTGTCACTCTACCCCTTACAATATAGATCTCGTTAACATCTTAATAGTCTCACTTACACTCAACGAAAATACTTCATACAGGCGAATCTGTAAGTATTGACCTTCGGGGACAGTGGTTTGTTTCTAATCATTAATATCCCATAGCGGTCTGTCGTTTTGAAGGTGGCCGCTTTATCTTCTAACCCTTTATCAGTCCTTGCATTTGTCATGCATCTTCTGATCTGGCTCACTAAAAGCGTGTTCGGAAACGCTCTTTGTGCTAGTATTATCGGTTTACTGTATGGCCCTATTTTTCCCTGCCTTTTGAGTATGGCGACGGACATATTGCCGAATGAAGTACATCTCGTCGGCATGGCCCTAATGTACGCTGGCTACCCCAAAACGAACAAATCCGGTTCTAATTTTGGTTTCTTTTTCGTTAGATCCACGGCGTCAAGCGCTGGCACTGGTACGCCCGGTCGGTCTTGGCGTTTCTGGCTTATTGAAGCAGTTTCTCAGCCTTGTTCCCATTCGTTCTTGGAACGATACTCAAAATCGACGGCGCGCGCGCAATGAGTTACATGACAGTACCATTGGTGGTTGTCTTGGGCTCCTTATGGGCAGTTCTTCCCTCACGGATACCTACTAATCACATTCGTCAAGGGATCTGATGTTTCAGTTGGTCAAATGTCCTTTCTGGCTTCCTCATTTGTTTCGTTGTATTCCTATTTACTGCGTGTTATTCGCAGTCTACACGTAGTCAAGATGAACTCCAAGGTGCTGTGCTTGAACTTGCAATTAAGTCTGATAGATGCGGTACCTGATAGCGATGTTCAACAACAAATATAGAGCGTACAGATAGACACGACAAAAGAAATAACAAGCAAACATCTAACAATACCATATATGCGGGGAATAAAAGAACGTCAGGCGCTGTCAGTGTCTGTGGAGGATCCAGTCTCGTCCCCACCATCCACTGTTGAGCACATGTTCTTAGCAACGTTAAATCAGGTTAGAAAAGCACACGTTACCCATGGAGTAATCCGGAACATGTATTGGTGGTGGAGTAGGACGCTTAGGTGGCCCAACACCAGGTGCTCTACCTCGGACGCTCTTACCGCTTCCAATGGCTCTCGCTGTAATGTTCGGACTCTGCGAGAATGACGATGCAGGTGTGGTTGCTGACACACCATCCGGCGATGATGATCGGGAAGAACCTGGTGTGGCGGATCGTTCGAGGAAGGACGTGGTCGAGGATTCGCGAAGTTTTGATGGGACTTTCGATTGAGAATTTGTGGTTGGGGAGTAATGGGCCTTGTGCATCGAATTTAGGAAAAATCAACAATAATATAGCATTTAAAATTTCTTACGACGGTTGGGACACCTGGTGCCTCTGCATCTGCCAGGACCCGGGATATAGAAGACCCAGCTCCTGGTGGCCTACTTTTCTTAGGCTTTTTGTTAGGGGAAACTTGGGGTGAGCTAGGCTGTAGATTTATTAAGTGGGCTAGAACCTTCCGAAAACAACCCTACACACCCGTTTCCGTTTCAAATTAAATTCCACGTCGTCTTTTACTACATCGGAATGAGATAGGTCTGGAACAACTAAGAAATAACGTACCATTTAATTTGCTCTTATTCTTGACCCTGCTCTTCGCTGCTGGCTTGTCGTCGGACATGGTTCCGGCCTCAGAAGCAGGCGAGTCCGAACGCAACGTTTCCGAGTTTTGTCTGTATCATCAAACACCGGTTGCACACGACGTAACATATAGTCCGTTGTTCATGGACAGCAATCACTCACTTGGACTTGACGTTCGCATTCGCACGCACGGCACCGCGACGCGCCGTTGCAAGACCCATACACGCGCTGAGGTGAGGGGCATACCGGCTAGACGCAATCTGTATTAAAACAATAAAACCCCACAAGAGTACAGGTGGAGTGAATGTCTACAACGACAGCCATAGGACGAACAAACATGCAAGACTTGCCTGTCGGTTGCAGTTAACACATTCGAGGTAACTTGTTCCATCCATCTTCGTACTGACATTCCCTGTTGGCGTACCGGTTTCCGTCTCGGTGGGCTTTGTATCGGCAGAAACAGGACTATCTGCTCTGGATGGTGCGAGGGCGTTGGACGGCCCAGGTATGTGAACTATCCGGATAGACCAAGGACACAAACAAGTAAGACCATTACGACACCACGACATCTAAGTCGTCAGACAAGGGGATATAAAGCACTCACCAGCCTGGCACCTTGATTGGAGCATTAAAATTATTAGTGCGAAGAAAGAGGGAGAGTATGGCAAGGGTCAACTTACCGAGTATGACATAGATCACACACCGCCCGACTACGTGAGATTTCCTGGTGCGACTGCAGCGCCGTATCTGCGGCGAGGTCATCAATCATAGCCCTCAATATGCGAGCTGTCTGAGCCATGGAGTACATAATATAATGATCAATTCACACCGATGGTCACTAGTGGAAAAACCGGCGCTTTCACTCACCAGGGCAGTAGTCGCATCCTCCCGTTCGGACTTGGGCATATCGGAGTGGTCAGTGGAGAGACCAGAAAGGCTGCTCCACTGTTCCGCGATTCCTCACAATGCGCGTTCCAGAGACCAGCGCGAATGTGCTATATTCCACGTGACCAACATGGTTAGGGTGCTCAATGGGGTTAAAAGTCCCCATTATTGATTCCAAGCTCATTATCAGTCGTTACAATTCGTCAAGCAAACGTAATCAATGATGCAACTAACGTCAATGACAGAAGTATAAACGTCGAGCATAAACGCAAAAACAACAAAGAGTGACGTTCTGATGTGCGAAAGGTGAAAAAGTGAATTCTAGAACAAATTATTCTGCTCCTGCGGTGTCTAATATCTTGAAGATGTCAAACGGGAGACAGCAAACACTCCAACAATGACGGCTGCCAGTACACCAATACTAGCAGGTAATAATAAGTCCTTGGGTATTCCGAATATTTCTTCAGGTTCATGTTGATGTTGGGAAGTTTGGGGCGTAGGGAGCTCCGGAATTGTGACAGGAGTAACGTTCTCCTCTTCCTTGATTTCTAGTTGTGCAGCAGCGGGGGCCTCTACCACCTTGACCTCACTCTGATCTGCACTTGCTTCTGTCCAACCTTTTCCTCCTTGCACGTAGAGAACTACGCGATCCGTTCCCGCCGACCGAGCAATTTTAACGGCATCCGTTACATCATTATCGGAAGTGATGACAACCGTGTCACCGTCCGCGTCAGTATAAGACAGGAGAAAGTCGTTGTGGTCGGGGCAGGTGGTCCCTTCGGAAGGCTGGAACTCCGTGAAGAAAGGATCGGTCGCGAGTTTTCCCGCAACAATTTCCCGAATGTGCTCAACATCATCGTGGCGCGACTGGAAGCGATGGGTGCGACCACTTGGTGTACGGAACTTGAACACGTAAGTTCCATCATCGACAGGCAGAGGCGCAACACCACCCGGCACAGAGACACCCTTACGCGGGTAGCCATCCAAAACTGAGCCAACATCATCATCCATCACCGAAGCAGAGTCATTAGGGTGAACGTCTGAATGAGGCGATCGTTGTAAATGCGAGATGTCCCCAATGGACGGGAGTGAACGATAGTCGGGATGATGTGAACCAGACATCATGGACTCCGTGTCGTCGTGGCCAATAGAGTCAAAGAAGCGCCCCCACATAGGACCACCTTCATTGTCAGATGCAAGGTTATCACCAACCATGGCGTTCATCTATCGCAGTTTTAGAGATATTGGCCAACGATGTCGATAGAAGGCTTACCTGCTCAAGAGTGGCATAAGTCAACTTCAGAACGTCCACAATGGCCACCAATCGACCATCGGACTCCAAAACGGGTAAATTGAGATAATGACCATCTTTTGTTATGTTAAAAAGAACCACCATACTATTTAACGGCCAAACTCACTGTGCATCTTCTTCAAGGCATCATGGACGGTCGTCGTAGGTGGTGCAGTATCCGGATGAGGTGTCATTACGCGAACGACGCTACACCTTCCAGCGTCCAGTCCAGCAGCGATGACACGAAGAACAACATCTTTACTAGTGAAAATTCCAGCAATCCTGGGGTGAGAGGTGGGAACAGCTGGGCTAGCCGACTCCATAACGCATACAGCCGTCGTTCTTCTTTCTTTCATCAGTTTGGCAACTTCACGAACGGTCGTCTTTGGCCCGACTGTCGCTGGCTGAGTACGTGAGTCCATGACAGTTGTTAAATCAGGCAGGGCTGTCTTCTCCCGTAACCTTTCTGCCCATGCAAGCATAGCAGCTGCCTGGGGATTTGAACCCACAGCACCAAGTTCAGATTGTACGCCAGCCATGGCTGAGAACAATTGCTCCGAGGCAGCAGAGCTCCTCTCGACTTTGCTCAGGGCTTCGTGGAACACCTTGGTAATATCGAGCAGACCAACGACATTCCCTTCTTCATTGCACACAGGCTAGTATACAGCATAAACATGCAGTCCCACACACCCCAAACGTGACTCACGAGATGCCTAAAGTGTTTCGAAACCATCAGCTGTAACGCATCAGTCGCACTAGTGGTATCGCGAGTGACCATCGGATTTCTGGTCATGATTTGGTGAACTTGCGTGGTATGGGGGTCGAGTCCCTCTGCAGTAACCTACGACGACTATGTTAGATACAAAGGATACGACCATGCAGTCAAATGTGAATGCATACTCTGTATGCTAAATCTTTAGCAGTAAAGATACCACTCAACCCTTCCTCCTCGTCGACGACGAGAACACAATCGGTCCTCTTAGCAGCACATAGTTGACTAGCCTCGGCCACGGTGATGTTCTCGGGCACCGTCAAGGCGGGAGACGGTTTGAGAGCAGCGACCGTGCCTTTTGCAGCAGAGGGTTTTCCCGAGCGCTTTGATGAACGTTGACCGTGGGTAGTGGATATTGTCCGTTTCCGAGCCAGCTCAGACTCTATTTTCTTTCGTATAGCCTACATAGGAATTAGCAACACGGCAAATGCTACAAGCGCCAGCAGTGCACCTCATCCTTCTTGGACTGTTTCTTTCGTGTGTCAAACGAAGAGCTACTGTGATGACCAGACAGCGTAGACATCGAAGCAGTGTCGGAACGGAGATGGTGCGAACGGGACGGTAATGGCGATGAGGCGCGCTCGTGGTCAGGGAGGGGTGACGTGGGACGCAAGTTGCGCGGGGAAGTGGAGGAAAGGATGGGTATACGGGACATTGAAAGTCGGAACAAATTTAACTCCCAAATCCGGTTGGCGCCTGTTTGCTGCCGTCACCTTGGCCTGGACGGGATACCTCGCCAGGGTCATGGGCAATACCCTCTGTTGATACTGTCAGACTGAACAGCACTCCTGCGATCTCCAGACTTGAAGCTTGACACCAACAAATTTCTAAAGTTCGACCGACTGGTGACATGGAATTTACGTAACGAATCTGGACTGGCAGATACACAGCGAGTTGCCAATGGACGTTGTACTTATATAGACGGATTTCTTACCTTTTGTGATCATATTTATTCCATTTAGACATCCCAGAGCGCGCGAGAGCTACAGGATAGTGCTACTCCCTGCCATCAATAACCTGTGATCAGAACTGCTGACGTCGTGAGGAACAGCCGAAGATGCTGTCAAATAGTCACTCACCTCTTTTACTTTCTTTAAATAAGACATGATGTGAATTTTGTGTTACAAGTACATGAGAATATGGCAAAATCGGGAGCATCCTGCGCATGGAATTCAATAAAGGACACCATCCACGGCTTACGGGCGAGGGACGCACTCCATAGCCTGTCGGTAAAGTATTGAACAAATGTGATGCGAAACAGGTTACGTTAAGCGATAAATACGGTGGTCGCTGATCCACAGAAACCAAGCCATCAGGAAGACAGAAGTAGGGTTAAGTAGTACACAAAAGGTTCATACAGGCAGACGCTAGTTATCAGAAGCCATTATGTTCGGTTCTTATGGCCTTTTGGATAAAGTCAGGTCCCATGAAATTGCTCTGCCGTTGACTTGCATTATAACCCACTGTATAACCACACTGGCCACACTCAGTAAGATGATAGGATGGTAAAAAAAAAAGGTCCCGGAAAGAATTTTGCAGAGTAGGATTAATTACGTCTCTCGACTGACAAGCATATAGATAAGATCCCACCCATGCCATTACCGTCCAACGGTCCGTATCATGCTTGGTCCTCCTATCGACGTCCTGCTGGCGCTGTCTGAGTCTGCACCAGCCCTGTACCCACCCATCTAGAAATCAACGCTTTTCCATTCTCCCAGACTCGCCCAACCGCAGGAGGAGTACTCGGCTGATGAACGTACTTGTCCACGCGAGTGACCGTAACAGCAACTGCCTCACGGGTAAATGCCGAGTAATAGTATCGTTGACGCAAAAAGTGCACATATATGAACGGCGACGCGAAGGAATTTTGGAAAAAGATAGCACCCAGTACCACACGAACGAGGATGACCAATTCGGTATAGGCGACAACACGCATGGCAGAATCATAATGGCCTGGACGTCCGTCAGTGGACCAGGTACGACAGGGAAACCTCTCAATCCTACCTTTAACCCAAGTCTGAAGTTTTTTGGCCAACGGGTGGGGCTGAGGAGGACCACCCGCAGCGGCAGGAGGGCCAGGCTGCAAAATTTGCGGCAAGATAGTAGTGCGCGCAAACGTTAAGGCATGGAAGAGTGAGAAAATTGCGTATGGTAACAAAGCAACTGCATAACGTAGTGATTTTATTTTTAAAAAAAGGTTGTACTGGCCTAGAGCAAACAACGCACTAGTGACGGGTTTCGAGGAGTACCAGAACATAGCCAGGAGAAAGTATTCCACGTTCTAATCGCCTTTGTCAGCTGTAATAGATGTTGAAGAGAATGTTCACAAACTTCATCAAGTACAGCGCGTTTGATCCATGCTAACGTAGGTTGAGGGAACTTAACCACATAATGAGTTCGAACACATCACCACAGATGAAAAAATACACGAACCCCCAAGGTCTTACTATAAAATGTGCACAAAAATGGTCAATTACGAACCACTAGGTGGATACGGTATTACGCACTAGCAAACGATTGCGTAACTGAAGAGTGCCCCAAGAAAACTCGCTGACAGAGAATGCCACCATAAATCGACAGTGTATGCGCCAAAGGATATCACATACTTTTGTACCACCATGCCGAAGCAGTTCTGAACGTAAATGCGGCTAAGAAGTATCGAATGGCAGACAGCAACAGGATGAAATGGCCCGACGCCCACAGATAGTGCTATGAGATAAAACACGTTGTCAACCTTCACAGTAATCAGAAACTGCGGACCTTACGCACCTGGGATGTTGCCATTGGTAAGCAGACAAATTAAAGAGAGGTGCCTAAGAAAAGTCTATGTAACACTTGAGGCGAGCAAGACTGTTGAAGTGAAAAGAGCCTAGTTCAATTTTCGGGCGTTGTCCGGCGAGATTGTGGACCGACAGAAGGCTTAAGAAACTGACCCACGGCGTCAACACAACGTGTATAACGTCACGCTCACGTGTATTATCCCACGATTGGTCCAAGCGACAAATACTACATGCAGAAACTATTCAATAGACCCAGATTAACGACACAAAAAAAAAAGTACATATTTCGTCGACAAGTGGCTTTTACTGACCGAGAGACCCTCTGCCCCGAGATTGTCCCCGTCTATACCTTCCTGCGAACCCGACTCGAAATATGTTAGGTAAAGGTACAAATGGATGCCCCTGACGATTGCGGTTTGAATACGGATGCAATGTAGGCTCAGGTTCAGCATTCTCCGCCTCTTCATCCGACTCGTCGCCACCGGGCTTTATGAGGTACTTAGTTGCAAGGGCCACAAGTCACTTTGCTGTTGATACTAACCTCCAGATCAATCACCAGCGCCCCGGTATGCCACCCCGCCGCAGCAACAGCAATGCAAAACCTATTCTTCCTGCGGCCGAACCACACTTCCGTTGGGACATTGATCGTCAACTCTTCCAGATCAAAGACATTGGAAGACCGGCTTAAAACTGGTTCTTCGCCTAATCCTAGTGCACCAGCGGAGAATTTTCCCCAGGTGTACAACTTACCGTCCGCCGCGAGTGCTGCACTATGATAATCCCCGAGAACAACAGAAATAACACTCTTGTTTTGAAGATCGGGAATAATCCGCGGCTCAGATTCTTCGGTCGTATCAGTGTCGCCCATGAGAACAACAGAATTTGACCCCGTTGAATAGGCAACGAACGACGTGAAATTGGCGGAAACCTATGAATATTTAAGTAAGATACGCCAGCCAGATCTTAAAAGAGCGTACATGGGTTATCCGCAAAGACTTGGGTGCCTCTAACTCGCTTTTGGGGTCAACAAAGATTGAATGCTCTCGAAGGGCGCTGGCCTCGGAGAACTTGGGTAACTGTTCACATTAGATGAGAGCTGCTTTCATCTACCCAAGGCTAAACTCACATATGTCCACTGACCTTGCGCTACTGTCTGCTCATTGTCAAGCCCTCTGAATTTCACAACGTGGCCCCTGTTTGTCAAACCAATTATGTGACCATCAAATCCAGCAATCTTGACAAGCTTGGTCTCCTGCTCTGTTCCATTTCCAGCAGTGGTCTCTCCCAACTCTGGAAGGGGGGGTAATGAAGGAAGACGTTCAGGTGTCAGATCCGTATCCCAAGGCGCACAGGGTATGACACCATCCCGTTCGAGAGCAAAAGTATTTTCATCCCGGTTCATTTCATGATTATTCCTTACTATTCTGTTCTCCAGCGTTCCTGAAAAAGGAAACCAAGCGAAGACGTCTCCAGATCTGACAAGCACGCAAGAAAACATCCAGCCACACTCTACTTGGACAGGGGTAAAGTCCCGGTCATTGAATACTGGGCACGTCATTCTAATGGGACGTCCCCAATTTATAAATGTCCAGATCTTGTTGCTGGAATCCAGTGCTGAACTGTGCGACCGACCGCAGCTGTTGGCGAGGGATTAAATTAACACCAAAGCGACTCGATCAGAGAAGAGCTCACCTGATGATGCGGAAGGACGTAGGGAGAGATAACCTCTTGGGAACATAAGCTGTCTTGCCACTCTCTGAGAAGCCCTCGTTTCGGAGTGCACTCCTCTCAGAATTCAAGGTACCTTTCAATTCTATCAAAAAAAGCCGTCTTTGCAGAAATCTTCTCGACAGGACCTACCCCATACGTGGATGTTGCCGGCGGAATCTAGAGCGTGAAATGACCTATGGATCATGACTTTGGCAATTGTATCTGAGCAACGGGGACTAACCATCCACCTGCCACTAAGCTCACAACACGCACGCCCGGTAGCTTTAATCGTGTTGGGAAGGGGACAGCGTACGTTTGGGTGGATGGATACTTGGTCAGTCCTAGTCTGCCATCTCTCCTGTCCCTAAACAGACATCAGTGGGATCGGGATGCCAAAGACCAAACCACGCACCCCCATACGTAGACTGAGGATAAAACATGAATCAGTTTTCAGAGATGGGCACGACTGATATTGTAATACCCTTGGGCTTGTCAAGGCCCTTGTATATGAGCTTCCAGTTGGATGATCTGGCTGTGCCTGCGCCTGTAAAGTTGAAATCGACGAGTAGCTTGTTATGCCAGAGTGTCTCGTCGTTGCAAAGCTTAGCAAGAGACTAGGGTGATATGAGAAGGGGTGAGTCTGAGGAGAGATAAAGCCAACCCTGTTTGTGCAGCCGAGGTTCAGGAGGTCGGATGTTGGTAGTATGGGCAGGATGTTTTCTAGGAGGATTTCGAGGGGCAGGTCAGCCAAGTGGGATTCGAATGACATGGAGTGACGAGAGGAGTGACGGAATCGGGTACTGAGTAGTGCTACTAGTATTAGTACTACTAGCGACTCCACTGTCTGCCCTCTCTCGCTCTCTTCTTCCACTCTCGCTCCTTTTTGTATTTCTCTCGCTCCACCCGCCTCTTTCCCACTGTCTCCATCCTCCGCTGTTTGCTCTGCTGCCCGATCCTCCGTCCTTCCTGCCCCTCCGTGTCACTGTCTTCAGCCCCTTCTCCAATCTCCATCTCCTCCACATCCATCTCCTCCTCCTCATCCTCTCTCTGCCGTTTCTTGCCTTTCCCAGGCCCAATGTTCAAGTTCACTCTCGGAGGAACAGAGAATCCGAACGCCTTGCTAACTTTGACCAGGTCAAGCTTGTTGACGTCGAATATCTTCTTCAGCGAGTACGAAGCATACGCCTGTAGATATGATCGGAATCCATCCCTTGCCGATTGGTGGAGGAAGAAGTTTTTCTGTAGCAGTTTCTCCAGCTGTTTAATAACCAAGCGGTTAGGCACGTCTCCAACACTCTGACTTCCGGATATTTACCTGGCTCTGGACATTCGCAATCCGATCCGCAGGGAAACTGAACTCGTTCAGGGGTACCTTGGCTTGCTTCAAGTACCGCAGGAACCCGAGTTCACTCTCAAGAAGAAAGAGTAGGCTTTTCCCAACTTTTCCAGCCCGAGCCGTCCGGCCTACTCGGTGAATATAGTCGCGTGGGTCGTCCGGTGGGTCGAATTGTATAATCCAATCGACTCGTGGTATATCGAGTCCTCGTGCAGCGACATCCGTACAAAGAAGGATCCCGGACTCTGCATTTATAAATTCGAAAAATGTATTAGTCCGCTTTTGCTGCTTTTGCTTGCCCTGTATGATCTTTATAAGAATTTAAACCAACCAGTAGTGGATCTTCACCCACGTGTAGATCCAGTACAGGAACATCAATATAATTTAACAGTTCAGAGTGGTATTTTACACTGTTGCAACTTGAGAAGAATACAATAACCTTCTTCTTTAGATTCTTCTTGAGGAACGTAAACAGCAGGAGAAATCGTCGATCAGATGGGCAAACAACATAGCCTTGTGAAAGAGTTGCCACAGTACTCGTTTCTTCCTCTTTGTCAACATCAATATGTATAGGCCCCGGTCGAAGAGACATCCGTGCCAAATCTTGAACTTTCGTCGTTTGAGTAGCAGAAAAAAGCATAGACTGCCGGTTTTCTTTTCATCGATTATTTAAGCCCAAGTTTTCGGACTTGTGAAGTTATGGGCGTACCATTGGGTAGGATCGAAATAATCCTCTTCATTTCCTCTTCGAAGCCAATTTCCAATATCCGATCAGCCTCATCTATTACAAGTGCTTTCAGATTGCGGAAAACAAATCCCTTCGTATTCTAGACATGTGTGAGCCAGCTTTCAAACACCATTCTGTTCGGAACCAAACTATACATACCTCGAGGTGATCAAGTAATCTTCCAGGCGTTGCAACCAAGAGGTTCACACCCTTAACCAGCCTCTCCACCTCAGCCCTTCGATTGGCACCACCAATAACAATTCCAAACGTCTGCGAATGGTGTCCCATCAAATCTTTCGCAACGCCAAATATCTGCAGCGCAAGCTCGCGCGTCGGCGATACGATAATAATCCCAGTGCCTATTTGATTACTCGCCTCGTTTTTCAACGATGGTAATAATCACACACACACACACCATTCATGGGCTTGAATTTCAGCCTATGCAGTAACTCCACTGCTGGAATAAGAAATGCAAGCGTTTTCCCTGATCCTGTCCTTGCAGCTCCTAGCACATCTTTACCGGCAAGCAGCACCGGTATTGACTTTGCTTGCACAGGCGTCATCGTGCTGAAACCCATTTCACCCACTGCTTTACTCGTCTGTTCAGAAAGGTCAAGTGTCGAGAAAGGCTGCCTTGCTTCATTTCCGTTTTCGATGGTTCCGGGTGTTTCAGATGAGGCCGTCATGCGCGTATAAGATAAGTATGGGGCTATTGTGATGAAATTATAATTTTCCACCCCTCGTATCGGCAATATCCGATGCGATGACGCCCAGACGGGCCAGGCCTACGACTCTACCGTGAGATGGCCGCGACAACCAACTCTCTGACTTCACATGGTAAGCTTTACGGCCTTAGCAGTTCACACTCGTTCGTAAAATTGAATTCTCCCAAAGTTTTTCTATCTGCTGTCTTATGTGCGACGTCACTTTGGCTGGGCTATCAACTCGGTTCACGGTGCCTTAATGTGCAACCCCCATTCGACGCAACCCTAAATGAGGACGATGGAGACGAAGACGAGGAGGAGGATGCGGATGGTGATTTAGCTGCTGTCAAGGCTGGGTTCATGGAACCCTGTAAACTCGTAGGGGCAAAAAATGACATGAAATATACCAACAGAACTGAATTTACTCCAGGTCCTTGTCGTTCGGACGGACCTTGGTATGACACCGGGGAAAGTAGCTGCACAGTAAGTTAAATTGCTTGATGGTCTTACGGGGATTTGCACAGTATTTTAGATGTGGGTAAGGACTCTTAGCACAGGTCATCACATCACAAGCATAACACTGATCCCAGGCACGCAACGTTGGCTTGCTACAAGGCCCTAATAAGGAAAAATCCAGTGGTACATTTCTCCACTGACGAGATATCAGATAACTGACCAATGTACAGCTTCTACAACACTGGGAGCTCACAGGGTCAGTCACGTACTACTAATTCTAGGCGTGATTCAAAGCTTTGGCAGGCAAGCTAAGATCGCGCTGAAAGCCAAGTCCGAACAGCAGCTCTTAGAGCTAGAGGCAATCGCCAAAAGTCTGAATATATGCGCGCGTTCCATACACGATGCGTACGTGAGCGTTGTAGAAAATTTTCAATATCCTAACCATGTACTAGAGGTCATACACAAGTTGAAGCAGGGACAAGGACTGTGCTTGGCATTGGTCCCGCTCCAGTTGAGCTTGTCAACCAGGTAACGGGGAAACTTAGGCTTTTCTAGGGTGTTTATCCTGAGTGACATTACATAGTATTAGTATTGTTCATGATTACCACCTAGAAGTACACGCTAATCAACGATATGAAGGTCTACCTGCGCGCATGTAAGCCAAATGTTTCGCTGTTACCGCTCGTTGCATCTCCACCGTCGCCGGCATTGTCTATAAGACATTTTATGCACCAGAAGTGGCGGGAACACTGCTACTTACTGGACATGAGGTTAATAAGGCCAATCGGTCCATTAACTGACCCGCCCATGGCGTTGCCTGCTGCGCCTGTGTAGGCATTTGATATACTGCTGCTCTGAGACAGCTTTTGTTCACGATGAAGTCCGCGATGGCCAAGATTGGCCAACCCGTCGCCTGAGCTGGCGTCACCTCCGTCCCCAGCGTTGTCTATGCTTTTGTTTAAAGGCCTGGGTTCTAAGAGAGAATTGGTAACTTGCTTGATAAGATGTTTATCAATGGCATAGCAAGAAGCCCGCCGAGAATACGATTGGCAGGAGCGTTCCCAGCACCCATGGAGATAGAACCGCCTGAAGCTTGACCGCCAGGACCAGTGTAGGCGTTGCCATTTTGTGTAGACGAAACCTTGTTCCTATCCCAAGGAGCGGGTGCACCAGATACAATTGCCATTGCCGCCAGAGTAACCAGAGCCCGAGTGAGAGAAGGCATTATCGGAGTGTGATAACTACGAGAATATATATTGTAGGAGAGGATACCAGATCCTGCTGTCTAGAATGATGGAAGGAGAAAGGGCAGAAACTATTGAACGAAGAGCGCGTCGACCTTTTGTACTGGGCGGATTTGCGTGTGCTATTTGGACCCGATCTGAGATCGCGTCGCGCACATCACGAGGCGTCCCAAAAAGGTAATGGATATCAGCCAGTCGCCTCTCAGCGTTGCATTTTGTCCACTCCAACAGCGGCTTGACGGTCGACGTCACTTGCGAATGAACTTATCCCCCTCTGCACGTACCCTACGTGCCTTATAAGCCATTATCCTACCCCCGTATCATTTTTCTTTGTACCCCCTTATCTTTTCGCTCACACTGTTGAAGGTTCTATGACCTCGCTGGCAATCACGCGCATATACCAGCATTCCTTTAGCACATATCCGAACTTTACACTCGGCGTAACAGGTGGGATTCTCAATGCTCTAGGTGACTACGTTGCCCAGCTCAGCCAAAATACCGTGAGTACTTTTAAATTTGCATGGTTTTTACTCGAATCTCCCCGTAGCTGGCGAGGAGGAAACATGAAGAAGTGAACCCCTATGACTTTCTACGTACCGTACGATTTTTTTGCTTCGGTTGTATGATCGGTGAGTATTCCGACTTGTGGTCCGGGCGTCATCGCTCAAGACATCATTGGCTACAGGCCCCTTCCTTGGCCGGTGGAATATGTTCCTCGAGCATCGTTTCCCGCTTAGAACAACGCAAAATTCTAAGAAGATTAGCTTCAGAGCGTTGTCCAAGAGAGTAGCTTGCGATCAGATTGTAATGTAAGTGGTTCATGTCTTATCCTCCATTAGCATCTGACATCTTTTTCCAGGGCCCCTGTTGGTGTACGTGACCATACTATCGTACCTTCCCAGAAATATCGACAGCTATGCAGCTAGGTGTATTCATAGGTTCCATGGGTCTTATGGAAGGTCGCGACCCTGAACAAATAAAAGAGAAATATCGAGACCTCTTCAAACCAGCCCTTCTGACCAACTGGAAAATATGGCCCCTCGCACAAGTGAGTTACTAGTAGTCGCTGCGTGCACGTTCTGAAAGGTAGAAAATAGCTCGTAAACTTCCGCTACATGCCTCTGCCTTATCGTGTCCCATTCCAATCAACATGTGGGGTATTCTGGACACTGTACCTGTCCACAATAAATGCAAGGTAGATAACTTTGATCTCTCGTCTGGGCTTTACTGAAGGTTCAACAGAGAGGACGAAAAGTTAGACAAGCATCTGCAGCATTAATTTATATCAAACTTCAACACTCAATCCCCATAACAGTGCATGATTTCTATAGTACATTAGTCTGCTCAAAGTTGATTTTTCTTAGATTACCATTATATCTTAGTTTGGGTTTTACGAAGTACAAAGTACAGTACATTGTAACCTTCATTTTTCATCCAGAATGCAATCATACATAGAATACTTGATAATGATATTTTCTATGAAGCGCCATACTTTGGTCTGAAGAAAGGTGGTGGTAGCGTCGAGAGAACGTCAATGAGAGGCCGTTCGACCACCACTAGTTCTCCGTCAGCCAAAAAATCCAAGAATAAGATGGGACGGTAATGGGTTATCATCTTGGAATCTTCGTGGTCAGCAGCCCCTGCAGATTCTTTCATACTCTCCCGCCGCCTCTTTTTGTTAGGCTTCTCCGATACCCGGTCATCTGAAAGTGGTAATTTACAAATCCATGTCGAGCCCCAGAGAAGGACGTAGTGACATCGTTTTTCAGATGAATGATGTATTGGGTTAAACAATGCACCAAGAACTGGATCATGAGCATGCGTAAATCGTTTGGGAAGAGTGGAACTAAGATCTTTGCCCCATGTCGGGAATTGTCGGGTTTCAACGTTATAAAATTGGAGTGTGTTATCCGGGAATGCCATAACGAGGACACTTGGATGAGAAGGAATGAAATTGAGCGCCTGGGTCGGTTTGGGGAATGAAGGTAGAACACAGTGATGCTGTTGTTAGAAGAAGTCCCCTTCAGATTGGCTGTATGGATGCAGGAAATTTGGAAAACTCACTCGTATAGAGTCTAGGTTGAAGATGTGCGTGCGCATATGATCATCAGACGTAGCTAACCATTGCCCATCGGGACTGATCGCGATACGAAGGATATTAACCACGAGAGGTGTCGAATCCGACTCGTCATCCGTGTCGCTTGCTTCAACATCATTATCAACGTTATTCTCCACCTCATCGTCCGCCATCTCAACGTCCACACCTTCTGTCCCACCTTTCCGTCGGCCCCTGACAACACGGCTGTGTACAATCGAGTCACCCTGGCGATGATGGTCAAACCGTCGGAGTACGCGTGGTTTGTCAGCCGCAAGATCGAGCACAAGAACATATGACGATATGGCGGTCGTCATTATAAGTTTTGAGGAATCTGGAGAAAATTGGAAGGCCGCAGCACCTGTGGAAGGAGTCGAGGTAGTGGAGATGTGTGGCCGTAAAATAGATGTTAGGTCACGGATGCGCCTGGGGATTAGACGATCCTCGGACTACAGCTCCATGAGCATTGATTCTTTTCTGACCATGGAGAGCTTACGTCTGTAGAAAGGCTGAACAATTTTGTGTCGAACTGGTCTGAAGCGACAAGCCATTGACCGTTATCAGAAATGGCGCTTGCTATAAGGTTACCGTTGACAGAGAGGTCCATCTCAAGAACCTTTTGCCATCCTCTCAATTCTGATTCTTGCATATCCTGCACGACATCATCCACATCTATTCTTGATTCTGTCGACAGCCGCCATATGCTTAGCCCTGCATCACCCATGCATGCGATTAATCTAGCATGGCGTGCTAGACTAATCGAAGAAGTTCCCGAGGGTCCTGATGTATACGCCAATCTTCGATGGTAAGAGTTCTCGAAGGTGGCATCGCTGCTCGTTACCAGTGGATTTGTGATCTTTACGACAGTACTTGAAGGCAATGCCGCAGGAGTAACGGTGACAGACATGTCGAGGCCACCGGACGCAAGGATAGGTGCGACATCGATAGGGTAATGCTTTCTATATGCCGGCGGGAGAAGAGTGTACGTTGGCCAGGTCGTAAGAGCCCTTACATCATGAGAGTGAAGACGCCTGCTGCAGGTCTGTACCCATCGACTGGAGGTGCCTTGAAAACCTAGTGGACCTTTGTCGGTACCTGTCGTTTTAACCAAAGTAAATTGGGCGATCTTCTGGTCAACGCCCGAGGTGTATACAGCTTTTCCTTCCTAAAACAAAAGACAATATGAGGTGGTAGAAGATAGACATGGAAGCTTCTTACTGGATCTATGGCCATGCATAGCACGTCGGCGCCATGTGCTTTGAACGTGTGAAGTTGCGTACATGTCCGGGAATCCCAAAACTTGACCATGCCAAGCGAGTCACCAGATATGATAGTACCATCTCTGCAAGAGGAGCATCATAAGCTAGGAATATTATACTCCGAAAGTAGACGACGGACCCTAATATTCCCACTGTCCAAACTAGAGTGCGCTCACCTCTAATTTTGTCAGTGGCCATTCGATCTATTACCCTACCTGTGGTCACATCCCACTTTCGCAAGCTATTATCTGATCCACCGGTAACAAGCCAAGAATCGCTCCAGTCGTCCTCGTCCTCGTCATCCTCGCTGCTCGACCCCTCCGAAGATGCAGCTGAGTACTTTTCTGCTTTCTGCCGTGGCACAGGTGGTCCCCAAGCAATACTTAATACACGAGACTTTACTCTGTCGAATCGACGCGAGTGTTGTAGGGTGTCATGGGCGACCGAAAGCAGGCGAACAGAACCGTCTTCACAGCCAATTGCAAGAGTATTCAAGGCTGGATTCGCTGAAACGCACCAAATCGCGCCGCCTTGCGAATTAATGGTCCTCTACTTTTTTCATTAGGATGATATAATTCTGCAGTGTGCAGGCGCACCCTGATATAGCCGCGGTCAATATCCCACTCTATAAGTTCGCTTCCTCCTCCAGAGCTGAAAAGTCGGAGGTCTGAGTAAGACGGAATGTTACCTGGACCGAGTTTATCTGGATATCGAATTATAAAAGCTAGCGAATCTACTTTTGAAGGGTATAATCCTGGAAGTGTCTAAGATAATTATGAGGATACTAGTTTAGACAGAACAATACGGGACGTACCTTCCTAACGACCCAAGCCTGAGTCGATTGTAGCTCTTTATCGTTTCCGCTCCACTCACAGAGGTCGATATTGCCGTTCGCGTGGCCCACAGCAAGTGTACCAAACTTGATATGAGATTTAGGAGTTACGGAATGCTTTTTGCCCTTGACGGACGGAAGGGGCGAAGGTGGAAAAGCTAGTGCAGTGATTGCTGAGGGGGTGTGGTCTATGAACCTGCATCTGTGTACGGTGACTGTCGTTGACTCGGCCATGTGCAGACGCTGTCCTTGACGATGTTGAGCGCGAGCGCCAATCGCGTCGGCGTCCAAAAGTTTTCATCACACAGCGTGACGTTACCGCGTTCCACTCCGACGACACCCAAAACAACTTTACGTTCGTTACTCCTTATAATTCAAAAATGTCGTTCTTGGGAAGAGGCGGGGGCGCTGGCAGCAACTCTAGTGGTGTCAACTCTGAAAAGATTGAAATGGCTATTACAGAGTGTGTATTTCTCCTTTCCCAATATTGCCTTGTGTCTTACGACCACGTCCAGGCTAGATACTGTAACAGATTTTTTCAACCGGATGGTTTCGTCAGTACTTATTCATCACGCGCAGGTCGCCTGCTGACAACTTTTCAGTTCCTGCTATGCAAAATGCATAAGCCAACGATTCGCGGAAGGTGACCTGAACAAGGGGGAGAATGTCTGCGTTGACCGCTGCGTAGCAAAATACAACGAAGTGCAGAAGAAAGTTGGAGAGAAGTTGCAAGCCAGGGGGGCTGCTAACGCTGCGGGTACTGGCAGCACCTTCAGCACACTATAATTGGAGACGGCCGTGACGAGTTTCATAGACATCACATTATTGTTATCAGGACTGATTAATACCAGTTTGTCATGACTATTGAAAGAACACACAGCCTGTAACTCTGCTACACAAGTGACACTGGGCAAACCTTATTCCAACCGAGGGCCGAGCTATTCACTTGGGAACACTAGGGAAGCATTCAGCCATGGTCTTGGAATGTTTATTTCGGGAGTGCTCCTCCAGACTGGTCGCAACAGAGCCAGGTCTTCACTAGCTGAAAATGATCACGAATGTTAGTCACTCACGCAGGTGCTCGTGTAGTGATGAGCTACGAAATCAGTACACCATACGTTTATATGCTTGTAAAACACTTACGAACGGCTGTTTGCACACTGAACAGACAATCGATTTTGACGCCTCGTTCACTCTCAGTTGACTCTTTGTACCCTTTGCCCCGCTCCCGCCCGAGTTGCGCTCGCGTCTTTGCGCGGCTTTTGCGCCCTAGTTTCGTTAGATCAATGTATTGATGTATCTGCATGACTTACGTTTCCCATTCGTTTGAAGCAGGAAGGAACGGGTATACAGTGCTGTGCGTAAGGCAGTGGATTACGTAACCAACCTACGACCGACAGATGGCGATTTTGCGTGATACAGTATGCCCGGAGCAGAGAATGACTCAGCGCATGCGCTAAATGTCGTTATAAATCATTGGTTCACACCCGCTCCCTTTCCCTTTACATAGATCACTCATTTCTTATGTCCGCCCATCTAGCAGAAATCTTTGAGCAAGTGAAAGTGGACGTCTTGTCCAAAAATCCCGCACAAGTCAACGCCGCAAAGCGGGAGGAGATCGCTCGGTCCTTTATCTGTACGTCGTCTTCTCCTGTCCGTGAAATGAATTTAAGGGCCAGTGTCTTACAGCCGATACTCTGACGGGTAAAGCCCTTTGTGATCCGTCATTAACCATACTTAGTACGATGATGTGCAGTACCGACGGAGGAAATGTACGAATATGCTAAGCTGGCGACTCTCGGCGATGACGTTTATTTCGATGCCACTACCGCGTAAGTGAGGATGTCTAGTATGTCAACATGGAAGGTCAAATCTTCAATCAATAGAGCGCTGGAAGCGCATGTAGCAAAGATTACTGGAAAGGAGGCTGCTGTATTCGTGCCTTCCGGTACTGCAGGGAATCAGATTGCCCTGCGGACACATTTGAAGCAACCGCCATATTCAGTCTTGTGCGATCAACGGGCACACATCTTCAAGTCTGTCGCAGAAAGCTGTTAACGTCTAATGGACCTAACCGACCTAATCAGGTACGAGGCTGGCGGCGCTGCTTTTCATTCCGGAGCACAAATTATGCCCGTCTTACCCTCCAATAGTAGGTGCATTGATGCTTTATTGAAGCAAGACCAGTACTTAATAACTTATATCAGTGCATCACCTTACGCTCTCTGACATCAAGGAAAACACTGAGACGACCATCGATGTCCATTTGTAAAATATTCACCTGCCCCCGGACCTCAGATAACTCACACAAAGTGCAAAACAGTGCACCCACTGAAGTCATTGCTATTGAAAACACTTTGAACGGTACTATCATTCCACAAGATGAAATTGTTCGTATCTCGGCCTATGCACGCTCACTTGGAATCAAGATGCATCTTGATGGTGCCAGGATCTGGCATGTCGCGGCTAAAACAGGCAAAACTATAAGTGAACTGTGTGACCCCTTTGACTCTATCAACGTTTGCTTTAGTAAGGGCTTAGGTGAGATTGCACTATCTATCTGCATCTTGCGCCTTACGCCTTCTCCAGGCGCACCTGTTGGCTCTTGCTTGGTTGGCACAAAGGAATTCATAGCGAGAGCTCGTTGGTTTCGAAAAATGTTCGGTGGTGGCATGCGTCAGACTGGAATCCTTGCTGCTTCTGCTGCGTATGCACTGACGCACAATTTTCCACAATTGCCTCGTGTGCATGCACTAACCAAGAGACTAGAGGCCGGATTCGAGGAAATTGGTATCACCATTCTTAGCAGAGCGGAGACATGCATGGTAGGCTCCTTCGCAATCCGGAAGTCCGCTGTAAATTGATCAAAGCTAGATCTTTTATGACCCGTCTTCCGTGGGCCTTAGTTACGGCGAGATCACGCAAAGAGCCGCTGCATTGCCCGAACCCATTATCCTTCGTGGCTCTAGACTCGTTCTTCACATCCAAACGAGCGAGGAGGCCGTGAATGACTTGTTAAACTTGGTATCTGAAATGGCTAAAGAAAAGAAATTGGCTGGATTTTCCGGTTCAAATGCGCCGGCTAATGGTAATGGCCAGAAAAAGATATACGTCCGACACTAAGTAGAGTAGAGCATTATTTGTGTGATTTATATGGAATAAAGTTTGCATATCGTTGTTGACGCGACGCGCAGACGCGTCAGATTCTAATAATAGGTTGTAAACAAGTCTACCCAACCTTCGCGACACCCGCCTTGCTACATCCACCCTCATGGACTTTGACGATTTATTTGAAGACTTTGACGACACCGCGCTCCAAAAGATCGATGCCGAGGCAGCGGCTCTCCTCCCCATAGCTTCCACGACGATCCAGTCTGGGCCGCCAAGCGACACTGTTTCAGACCCTAAGCTTTCTGGAGCCCAGGACGACTCCTTTGGACTGTCCTTCAACATCGGTGAAAGTGAACTCCAAAAGTTAGACCCACTCGTCACCAACTGGTATAACCAGAGCACTGCGTGCCCTGGGCCAAGTCGACTAGGCGCGACCATACAAACGACATTGGACGGTGGGTTTGTAACTCCGTCTCAGAAGCCAGCCAGTTCCAGGTCACAGTACCAAAGGGCTAATTCGTCCACGAATAACCTATTTGGACGAACGGCTTCAAAGACAAAGAAATGGGATCACACGGAATTTGCAAAGACGGGGTGTAGACCCGCGAAAAAGTCCAAGGGAAAGGGAAGGGTAGTTGACACTGATGGCTGGGGCGGGGAAGAGGTGGATTATGAGTTTTTCGATTTTGACCAATTTCCAGCTCCTTTCGGTGGGTGTTATTCATGAAATGTCAACGTCTACTAATGTCTTTTGAAGTTGGGTGAGTCGGCTCTTGCACTTATAGGCTATAACTAAGTCTGTGATTGAACACAAACTGTCTTGTCAGCCCCGTTCGTCTTCATTGTTCTTTCCTTCAAATTTGCATTGACGCAGGCAACTAGCCCCCCGTCATGAAACTCAGGCCAGACTTATTAGAAGCCAAACATTGGATTTATCCACTCAATAGGCCAAAACGTGACTACCAGTTTAATATTGTCAAAAACTGTTTGTTTGAGAATACTCTTGTCGCTCTCCCGACTGGCCTTGGCAAAACGTTTATTGCGGGGGTGGTAATGCTAAACTGTAGCGCAACCATCTTATTATGCGTCCGATTTCTCATTTGTATATCTAGATTATCGATGGTTCCCCACGGGAAAGGTCGTCTTCGTGGCTCCTACGAAACCTCTTGTTTCCCAGCAGATTACCGCATGCCATAAGGTTTGTGGTATTCCAGGAACCGAGGCGGTTGAATTAACTGGGGATGTACCGAGCCATATTCGAAAGAAATATGTAAGTGTTTTTCACCTCAAGATCGACATCCAAAAAAGCTGACCCGTCGTAGTGGCAGGAGAAGCGGGTTTTTTACATGACGCCCCAAACTTTGGTTAATGATATTATCTCGGAGAATTGTGAAGCGAGTGAAATTATTCTGCTAGTGATAGGTGAGGAGCAATCCTTTCGACAGTGATATAGTTGCGAGTTTCACCCAGACGAGGCACATCGTGCGACGGGCGGATATGCTTATAATCAGGCTATGCGGTTCCTCATGCCCAAGAATCCTCACTTTCGCACACTGGCCCTAACTGCGACACCTGGAAGCAACCCCGAAGCTCTCCAGGACTTGATTGATGGGTTGCACATAAGCCATGTCGAGATTCGAGATGAAGGTTGTCTGGACATTGTGAGGTATATTCATGAAAAGGTAAGAAAGTTTCAGAATGACTCAGCTACGTTTTGTTGACCACCCTACGTCAGAAAACTGAACAACATATTATCACAATGAACGAACAAATAAACCGAGTGAAGGACATACTTGTGGATATGATGAATGTGAGGCCTGCTTAATTTTTGGGAGAGTTTTTGGCCTGATACTTCGCAGCCTCTTTTGCAAAAAATGAAGCAGACAGGAATCCTGTACAGTGGCGACCCAGTCAGAATTCATCACTATATGCCCCAGGCCAAATCCAGATCTCTCCAGGCACATGAGAGATGGGCTGCTCAGTCACTATCCAGACTTTCTCAGTTGGCGCGGGCAATGGGGTATCTAGTAAGCACGCTTCTATTTTGTGGGTTGAGTTGATAATAATTGGGTTATTGCAGCTGGAGGGTACGATGGGCTTATGTCACTCGTATCTGGTCCAACTTTCCAAGATTGGCGAGTCACAAGCAGTCATAGAGCATAGCGGGGGCGAGAGTGGTAGTCTTCGGAGGAAGATAATTGGAGTGCCGAAACAGTTTAAATCGAAGATTCAATGGCGGAAAGATAAAAAATTCATGGCTTTGCTGACGGAAATCGAGAATCAACGAACTGACGGTCGCTTTGCATTACATCCGAAGATGGAATTACTCAGGGATTTATTGATTAATTATTTCGGTCAGAAAATGCCAGATGAGGCAGTGGATGACGAAGAAATTGGTGCCTCAAGTGCCATGGTATTCGCTACGTCTCGAGAAGTCGTGGACGAGATTGTAGAGATGCTGGAGGCTCACCGACCACTCATTCGTGCCAGCAAGTTTGTCGGTCAAGGATTGGATAAACAAGGAAGGAGGGGCATGGCTCAAAAACTTCAGCTGGAGACTATTCAAAAATTCCAAGCAAACGAGCTGAATGTTCTAGTGTCAACGTCAATTGGTGAGGAAGGCCTCGACATTGGTGAAATAGACTTTATTGTTTGCTATGATGCCCAGAAGACGCCGATACGCATGGTAAGAGAACGATCGACTTCAATAACCTTACTGACAGAGCGGACAGTTACAACGCTTCGGTCGTACGGGTCGACAGCGGGATGGGATGATACATGTTCTTCTTGCTGAACACAGAGAAGAATTCAATATGGAAAAGGCCAAAACGGCGTATAAAGAGGTCCAGAGAGCGATCTGGCGTGGAAGTAATATTGAACTGTATGGCGACGTAGAGCGGCTCCTGCCCGAACACATTAAGCCTCAATGTTTGGAGAAAGAAATGCCGATAGTTCCTTACGTACGCGAAGTGCCTTACAGCAAGAAGTCGACCAACGTTGCCTCTAAGGGCAAACGCAAGAGGAACGATGATGTTCGACGCAATATCCCTACGGGAGCGATCACTGGCTTTGTCCGCGCATCGAATCTTACAGTGAAGGGCGTTAAAAAGAGGAAAGCGAATGAGTTCCAACCAGTCAAGGAGGAAGAAGATTTTAATATGCGAGGATTGGACGATGATACGGACAAGGAATTAGAGTCTGGGACAATTATGGCACCACCGCGTAGAACCAAATCGGCTGCAGCAAGCACATCGAAACCCAAGACTGAAAGGAAGCCGAGATTGCGTAAAGCTGCTACGTGCGACGGCGGGAGCAAGAAAAGGACGTCCAAGGACGTGGAACCAACACTTAACGTGTTCTCTCAGCTGGGAGTGGATGATTCAGATGATTTGGACATTGAGCAAACTACTCTACTGTTACCAGGTTCAAAAACTCGTACGAAAATACCCAGCGAAACAGAAGGGCCCTCTCCGACGAATTCTACCCGAGAGAATTCGAAGCGTAGCAAGGCCGTGAAGAAATCCCAACCTATGACTTCGCCTGCGAATTCAGTAATCAATATTACAGATTCTGAGCACGAGCCAGCCATTAATCAAGCCACTCTGTCATCCCGTCCCCCTATGAGTCAGTATATTAACGATGATTTATCTTGGCTAGTGGAAAATGACGATGAGATGGAGGTTCATATCGCGTCATCACCTTTGGCTGCGAGGAACAAGGCCAGACTGTCCCACGAGATCATCGAGCTCGATGAGTCGGTACAAGCTGTTAGCCCCTCTGAGCTATCCCCAGGACGGGCAACTAATGCGAATGTGGAAGACAAGAGTAAAGAAGGTCTGAGAGTTAGCGGGCTTGCGAGTCCAGGTCACCCACTCATCAGTAGCCCTTTACCTGAGCAGGACGGCATGTCAGGACGTAACATCATGCCTTCGCCTGACCTTCCTGTTCGAAACATTGTTTGCTCATCCCCAGACCTGCCAACGTCAACGCTTCCAGTGAAACGAGTAAGAAAAGCAAGAAACAAGGATTTTTTGTTCGATTCAGACGGTGAACTATCACAGGGTGAAGGTCTCAAGCGTTTATATCGACATCTGGATTCATCAACTCCCGTAAGAAGGAAGAAACAGAAGATGACGGCTCTTGAAGCTCAGCATTACCCACTCTTCGATGTCGTCGCCGATCACTCCGGCGACGAGGTGAGTGAGGGCGCTTCAAATGGCGAGGATGATGTAGAGAGTGAGTCGGATAGGGCGTTCATCAAAAATTCGCCTTTAACACAAGTGGCTGGTTCATATAACCAAGACATGATCTATCGTCAGAGTCTGTTGACTCAAGCGCGTCCAGAGATAGATATGCCGGAATTTGCGCGAGCACCGGTAAGGCGAGATCTGTACGGACAGGGAAGAGGGCGTAAAATATTTGACATGTCTAGCTCCCCTGCGAGAGGGGAGAGTGGGTCGGACGAGTACGAGTTTGGGAGTTTCGTAGTACGGGACGAGGCAGAGATATCGTACGAAGCGTAGATACAAAGCGTTGATCACGTGAAACAGCCAAGTTGAGGCTCAACGCCAATGTCGGCAAGCACAATAGCGAGGTGGAATGCCATCCCAATGACCAGCCACGACGACTCCCTAAAGGTACCCAGTCTCCTTGCTCTTCTCCTCTGCGACAATTATCTTCCCGTACTGCCTTTTATTTCCTTTTTCTGCTCATCCAGTGTCAACAACCTGACGAGGATGGTGACATTGTCATTAACGACGCCGACGAAGACAATGACGATGACGACGTTTCCCTTGTCTCCCGGTCGCCCTCTCCCACACCCATGGACGTCGAAGACGGCGTCTCCAAGTATGATGAATACCATCGCGGCGTCGAGAGGGAAGTCATCACGGTCAACACTCGTATAAAATCCACCAACAAGGGGTTTGCTATGCTAGCCAAGCTCGGTTGGGTTGAGGGTCAACCGCTCGGTCTGTCTGGCGATGGTATGAATGTGTCTCTGCAAGCCGTGTTGTGTCTCATGATTTTTTGGTAATGGTGTTCTAGGCCGCGTTGACCCCGTCCCTTTCTATGTCAAGAACGATCTCACAGGATTAGGCAAGACGAGCCAGGATGTTCGGATGATCGAAACGACGGTTGCACAGCGACGAGGGCTAGATTCAGAGCGCCAACGAAAGGAGACGGAAGAACAGCGCAAGGCCCGCGAGGTGCGCCTTTGCTGGGGCAACATAAAAATATTCAGCTGATATCTTCTCAGGAGCATGTTGCACGGCGCACAGCTCTCCAGTCGGAAATTTCGAGCACTCTACGTCCGTTTTATTGTACCCTTTGCGACAAACAGTTCAAGACGGTCACGCAGTACGACGAGCACACCAACTCTTACGCACACCATCACAAAGCTCGGTTAAAAGATATGCAAGCCAATGCCCGCATCGTCCCAAAAGAAGAGCTCGACAAGCGAAAGGAAAAGGAGCGTAAACGAGAAGAACGGGAGTTACGCAAGATCGCAGCAGCGAACGGCATCAAGATGCCAAAACCTTCGACTGGTGCTACCGTCATGGCTCCTCTGGTTCCACCAGCCTCAAGCCTCGGTAGTATGGTTCCGGAATCTGCTACACCATGTGATGCACCAAAGAAGTTTGGAGGTTGGGTATCCGTTTCAGCCTCTAGTCAAAGTCAAGGTCAAGGTCAGCCTTCTGAATTCAAGCGGCCCGGATGGTCTACCGTGGGTGGTCCCTCACCATCAACAACACCACCTTCTCCATCAAATGCCCCACCACCTCCCCCTCCATCAGCTGCCCCTCCAACAACTGAACCGCCCTCATTTGGAGGTGACTGGCCAAAGGTGTCTTCGCCATCTTCGCCTCCTTCGAGACCTTCCGCTCCAGCATTCCGCACAGGAGGTTGGACTTTGTTAAGCGATGACTCACTATCCCCTGCGGCATCGGCTTCACCACCGCCGCCCCCTTCCGAATGGTCTGGCCCGCCACCCCGACCCACATCACCTCCTCAAATCACCCCTCAAACATCATCCTTATCACATAACTCTATTTCAGCTCCTATTCCTGCTGCGCAGCCAGTCAGATCTGGTTGGCAACAATTCAAACACTCGGGGCCCAAACGCCGGTGATTATAATGTGGCATTTTGCTGCGCACCTTGCATAGCCGTTGAATTTTACTCGTAGTTCAAATGAGTTGAGATGGCTTTATAATCTGATATGAGATACTATTTCAATAGAACTATACGTAACTACAGTGGGGGACAATGAAAAACGACTCTTTAATTGTACGTCTGGATGAAGGTAACGTAGGGTTTCGCCAAGAGCAAGATGCACAGCAGGACAAGATGAACACGAATGGCTTAGCCTCCTAAGGAGGTATGCGTGAAAAGGAGAGAACAAGCGAGCGACAGACGCATGGCCAAACACCATATAGCAAAAAAAAAAAAAGTCCACGATGACAAGGGATTCTTCACTCCGAGTCGCTACCAGAACTTTCTGATCCTGAGCTGGAATCCGACGAATGGTCGCTGTCGACTTCTCGTCTTGCGGCTGGAGGTACAATACCCGACGAGTTTTGTTCAAAGAGAGCCATTCGTTGCTCTAGTTGTCGAATCTTCTCAGCTTCTACGTCCTCATCCATACTCTTCCGCTTTAGCCCACCAGTACCAGTGCCCTTTCCTCTACTCCTCTTTGTAGGAGGTGCACGCATTGGTCGAATCACAAAGTTGTACAGCTTGGTGAGTACAGATGCTGGTAGGGAATCAATTTCGAGTTCAATCTCCTCATTACTCTGCTTGGATGAAGGGTGTCAAGGTCAGAGTTCCAAAGCTAATGCGTATTTATACTTACATCTTTAATCTCTGGAAGACCCTCGTGAATGATGTTGATGACCTTCTCTAGCTTGGCCCCGTCTAGTTTTCCAATGGCTTCACTGAGATCCTTCTTCTGCTCGAACGTCAGCACATCGTCGTCGGCAATCGGTTTCTTGCTCTTCTTCTTCGAAGAAGACTTGGACATTTTGTTGGAGGATTTGGAGCTAGAAGCAGCTTGCGCCTTCTCACGCTCTTTCTTCTTTTTCTTGTCTTTCTGAACCTTGACACCTTTGAGAGCAGCAATACTCCCTCGCATCGTTTCAATTTGATTTTCCATCATGGCTATGGCCCCTGAGGAGCTGTTAGGGACTATGCACATTTGTTCGGTACAAAACACTCACGCGCTCGCTCCTCCTCACTGTCATCTTCCTCTTCCTCATCCTCATCTTCGCTTACATCGTGCAACAGCGGTAGATTCTTCCATTTATCGTCAAAGACTTTCTGGAGTTCAATACCAGCCTGATTGACGGGTGTCCCCGCGGGATTGAATACGAAGCAATTGCGAATCATCAGCTTGAAATCTTCAAAGAACTTTTGCGCATTTGGATACTCGTGGTTGTCAAGTTTTTTGCGCATCGTAGACAGATCCATTGGCTTCTTTATCACTTTCGGATATGTGGGCAAATCAAGTTTCACCCAGTCTGACACACGTCAGCACGTACATAATTAAAAAAGTCGGCCGTATACGAACCAACTGGCTCATAGAATGGACTTGCAGTTGCATAATGTTGCTTCCGGTGGAGGTCGGTCAAGATCTTACCACAGAACCTGAGTTGTTCTGCAGTGCCATCATCCTTGACGCGCTTGTTCTTCCGCTGCTTTCGAGGAATATCTGCGTAAGGTAGATCCTTGGACGGCGGAGGGTGAATTTCCCGTTTTGGTCTACTGTTATTGGTCTCTTGTTCTGATCGACGAATGACAGGTACAGAAGTCGACGCTCGTCTCGCTGGCACTTTCTTTGCCGGAGCAGGCGGTGGCGCTGGTGGCGGCGGAGTTGCAACCTTTTTCGGTATAGGTTTTGGCTGATCAAAATCCTTTCAACATTTCTCGGAGTTGACAATATATATATTTTTCTTTACCTCGACAATAGGTGGCATTTGCTTAGTCTGCTTATCAAACACTTCTTCTACGCGCTTGCCCATTAGGGATATCGCATGGTCTGGACCATTGAACGTGTAGCAATTCTGAAAGATGAGGCGGACATCGGAGATGAATTCATCTGCACTGTAGTAGCGTGGATTTTGGAAATTGGGATCCGGCTTGGCAGGATTAGAGGAGGCCAACTTCCGCTCTATCGTCGAGAAGTCCATTGGGTTCTTTATAATTTGCGGATAGTGGAGTATGTTTAGGGCAATGGGATCGACTGGTCGCAGAAACGGGGCAGCGTCTTTCAGCTTCTTCAAAGACCGGATCGTCGACTGGGAGAAACGAAATTGAGCAGTATTCAGCGTTGACGGGATAGGATTTGGAAAGGTAGGAGTTGTCGTAGTGGGGGGTGGAGTACCGGCGTTGGACGGAACTGAGGCGGGAGGAGACTTGTATTGAGATAACACATAAGACATGCTGGATTAGCACGCCGATACTGGCGTACAAAAAAAAGGGACAGGAGCTTACATGTACCAGCGATGCTTGATCGGCGTCTGAATGCATTCTAGCTCTCTTCGCTGGCCGTGGCATATCCTCCTCGTTAGTGGGAGAGGGCTGACTCGACATCAACACATCAGACTGCGACTCGTCCGCTGAAGCCATTAATGATTCGGGTGGCGCTTCTGGTGTATTTACCGCGCTTGTGGGACGTGCATCGTTCATAACGACATCGCAATGGGACTCGTCGCGCAGCGTATTCGATAACGGTTCTTCCGCCATCTGAACATCCTTGAGCAACTCGCCTGGTGGTGGTGGTGGTGGTGGTGGTGGTGGTGTTCCTCTTGGAGAGTCGATGGGTATGGACGCTGGGGAGGCGCTGAGCAGTGAGCTCACGCGATGTGTATGCGAGACATACCAGGATCGATAGGGGTACCTACTTGTGGGACCGTGGACGCGTCATCGTGCTTGATAATGTGCTCGATGGGTTTGATGGGCATGGGCTCGTTGCGTGCGTCACTCTCTTGCTCTTGATAGTCACTGTCGATCTTGACGTCGGGAGTAAAGGAGGAGACGGGGGTGTTTGGGGAGTCTGTGGCGGGGGAGAGAGGGTTGGGAAGGGCAAATGCGCCATTGAGTGCAGGGAAAGTACCGTTGAGGTCGTTGGCGTGATGGACGTCAAGCGCGGTCGCACCGTTCATAATTGGAGCGTGACGGTCACGTGTGACAGAGCAGGTGGGCAGGGGAGTTTTGGGGAGTTAGGGGGATCGGAAGCTGGCTAGGTCTTTATAGCCCTCAGAATTTAAGGTTCAGATCTCCCGCGCAGGGGCCATCTCCCTCCCGTCCACCCACCCCCGCCCCTCTCCCTCCCTCCCTGCTCTCGCCATCCTACCCAGTCTCGCCTCTACTGCTCCTCCTCTTCCTCTTCCTCCCTTGCCCCATCTGCGAAGACAGCCTTGGGCTGGTTTGCCTTCCATGCTGTTAAGGTTTCGGAAAACACCGCCACGTCAGCCACGTATCAACAAACACATATAAATAGCAAATTTCATCGGCACGTGATCCGCGTGCCATGCCAAATGATTCGACACCACCGCGAAAAAGAGACGGTGCACATACCTCCAGTCCAGACAGGGTCCTCCTCCGCCAGCTTTGCGTACTTGAGCAGGGCAACTCGCGGCTGGAAAATAAACCAAACAGTCAGCGTCCAGCCAAGCCAAATGATAAGCGTGAGAAGCGTCGAGAAGGAAAGCAAGAAGGTAACCGCGTATCATGATGGATCCCTTACCCAAGTCCTGCTACAAGGCTAGGCTGCCTCAAGCGTACTTTCGATTGACGCAAGGACTTCTCATGCAGTTACCATGCGGTTCTCAAAAGAAGACGAAGAGGACAATACCGAACACGCACATCTTCGTCTCTGGTGGTGTCCCTCACAAGATTCTGTACGACATGTTGTGTGGCGCTTGCACCAACACGTCCACCCTTTCCTGGACCCGTGACAGGTAGTTCGGGCCTCCGGCTCTTCTTGGGATCCATTCTCTCTTTGTCTCGCTTTCTCTTTGTCCCCTTCCCTGGGTCCAGATCGCGATATGTTGGCAGGACATGAGGCGTAATAATGTACGGCGCAGCCAGTGCGTCGGACATATCTTCCACCGTAATCTTCCTTGGCGGTCCTTTGTTCAGCAATAGTTTCGCCCCACGCTGCGATACCATCGGGGAGTACAAAACACATATTTGACCATTGGATAGCCCTGTAAGAATCTACATACGACTAAGGTTCCGCACACAATGTGTATTCCCACACTTACCTGATTGATTTTTGGGTGCCAAACTACTTTGACAGGCGTCGCGTCAACCACCAGCTCTTTCTCTATATCGAGATTATCTTTTCTCAAGAACAACAATCTGCCATTTCGGCCTTTTGATGAAGAACCAGCGCCCGTAATGATATATTTGTCATCCGGACTGAACACCGCATTCGTGTTAGGATATAGCGTTGTTAAGTCAGCCCTTGCTGCAAGTGGCTTCTTGAAAGCCCGTATGTCCCAAACTAGATATCTCGTGAGCGATATGTAAACGATGACCGTTCTGATATCACACACGCTTCACCGTATCATCGCCTCCCCTCGTTAATATTGTTCTCCCATCGATGGAAAAGACCATTGATCCCGCCTCGGTTCCTTTCACGTGTGCATTTTCTATACTCAGATTCGGTCTTACGAAATTTGTATTGGTGTTCCATAGGTGGAGAGCTCCATCCAAACAGGCTGCCTAACTGAGTCATCGATTGCCTGTAACGCAACAAAGCACTTACATCCTCCAATGATGTTCCCATCCGGGGAGTACGTGCAAGCCACGATCTTCGTCCGAGCTCCTCTATCCTTAGACTTGACAACAATTACGGTCTTTTGTTTCCTTTTGTTCCCTTTGTCCCATATACTACATTATGAATTTATGAAATGGACTTGACGTATGGAATGGATTGCTCCCACCGTATGGTAGAGTCTGCTGACGACGTGATGAACAACTTGGGGTCTTTCGGGTGCCAAGCGCAGCTTGTTACTTCACTGACATGCCCACTATCCCATTTTGGTCAACATCTTTCTCTTGATCAATAATGAACCCAACGCACTTGGTGTGCTTCATATCACGTATATATGGATCACCTTTAATGAAAGTTGCGCTAACGTCAGGTCAGAGTACCCACTCCCCATACAGGTGGACGGTGACCTACATCTCTTCGCCGTCCCTATCATAAAGTTTCGGTTGCAGATTACCCGAAATGCAAAGAAACTCCTGCCCGTCGTTGGACCACTTCAAGTCCCGAATCTAGGGTAGTGGTTAGAATACCTCATAGCTACAAAAATAGGAAAGGGACACATGCATGGTAGGATCCCGCAGGCTCCCAAGTATGGAATGAAGAGCAACGGTGATCCATGCCTCCAAAGTCCCATAATTTGCAATCGTAGTCATGTGAACCCGACACTATTCTGGCGCCAGAAGGATCAACGGCAAGCGCTGAAATGACCTTGGTGTGATCCTTGAGTGCAATCTCATGGCTGATGGGAAATTCAACTCCCATGTCGTTCATTTCATCCGGGTCGAATTCAGGCTCATCCTGGTCAACGGAACCGACCTCCTCGACATCTCCAGGAGGTGACCATGGTCTATCCCCATCTTCTTCGGGAGTCGTGGTTCTGGAGGGCCGTGCAGGAGTAGAGGATTCTGTTTTGGGCTCGGGTTTGGCGGAACTTGGTGTAACCGGTCGCTTGAAGCACCATGAGTTGTCCAGCCGTCAAAACAACCTGCGTTACTCACCTCCTCGCGCTTGCTCTTGTCGAACCGTGCAGGATCAAGCTCCCTCTTCTTCACCTGCTTTCCGAAGCCGGTTATTCCCATGGCCGCCATAATTTCTGTGCTGTCCATGGTGTATGAAAGCCTCGCCTCTAGACGTCGTTAAAAGTCGCGCAGAAAGAGCGAGTTAGAGGTGTCACGCTCACATCGTCATACCTTACGTAACACTCGTCCTCTACTTGCTCCTCACAAGACTCTAAGCAGCAGAGATTTAAGGTCACTCGATGCTGAAACGACAAAGACCAGTTACACCAGTTCCAAGTATGCCACTTTTGGCCGAACCATCACCGCTAGATTTGGTGATGATGGAACGAGAGCACAAGAGAAGGCGTACCACCTCAACAACACCACTAGATGAGCCGTGGATGGATTGGGGCCATTCTCTCCAGGCCATCGTTGACCATGCGAACAATACACAGAAAGAAGAAGCAGAAATGATGGTCTCAGCCGACCCTTTTAATAGCGAGTATAAGTCGGCAAACACTATCCTTCGGGAACTTCATACACTTCACCAGCACCGACTATTATTCGCAGAATCCGGCACATCATTTCTGCATGGTTCCCTCTTTCATGTGAGTTATCTGCAAGTTCAGGCTTTCTCCGCGATTGACTTTTTACAGACCCCGAGCCTCTCATCATCACCACCGAAAATTACTTCTCCAACAATCTCAGACCATCCCAGAGGAACCAACTCCTCGGAAATAGAAACGTCATGTAATAATGAAAAGACGCAGGTAAAGGAACGTTACGAACAGAGAAATAGGTGCATTACAACTTGCCGTCTCAAAACTCCTCTTATCTTACTTTAATAGACTACTCGGTTCCATGTTTCTTTCTCGGAGAAGGGAACTTGGTCTAGACGAGTCATACCCATAGCAGTGATGCGCGTTTTCGAATAATTGCTTCCACAATCACTTCTGACATCGGAGTAGTCATTCCCCGGTCACACCCCATACACACATGTAGTATTATAACCGCTCTACATCTTGTCTTGGTCAGTACATCCGACAATGCACACTGTATCATACTTTATCGCTCCACGTTTAATGCTGGCCGGCGGGAATAGGATTTCTATGTATTATGATTTGCAAAACATACGAGCAATAACCAGCATCTCATGGTACAGATTCGGAGACTTTTGCCATTCGTAAAACAACATCCTTTTCAAGAACTCGGCTGAGTTCGTCATTGAGAAGGTCACCCATGGATTGATTGTCTCTCGAATAAATCCAGTTACCAGCTTCCTCGGAATAATCATATCTCTTTGGACCGCTGGAAAGAGGGATTAGTACAAATTAAAAAAATAAACGGTTCAGTGAAACACCCACCTGAAAGGCGAGGAGAGCCATATCTGCTTATTGGGAGGCTGTTTGTTGATAACATAGGTGCCTTTCTCGCCTAGTGTAAGGGTTAAGACGCCGCTCTGTTAGGGATTATCAATAATTCTGGAGAAAACGTGGATAAATATAAATAATACATGATATTCAACCTCGCAGTCCGGGCGGCCGAGAGCATCTAATAGTTCCTCAAGGGACTCGAGAAGTATATCCAGGGTTGCGTCGGATAATTTATGGTA
Organism: Amanita polypyramis BW_CC; assembly: GCA_001691755.2. Taxonomy (NCBI): domain Eukaryota; kingdom Fungi; phylum Basidiomycota; class Agaricomycetes; order Agaricales; family Amanitaceae; genus Amanita; species Amanita polypyramis. The sequence goes on along the minus strand of JNHY02000006.1, from coordinate 118,995 downwards.
TCGCTCCATGGTCAAATGACTACTTATTGCGTCACCTCTACCCCAACCTCGGAAACTAGACAAAGACAAACCTATTGTCACTTTGCGGAGGTGGTGTCGAAAGTGCCCGAAGGTACCGGGACGTTGTATGGTCACGAAGGGGCGTCAGCCATGCCACCATTGGAGCTCTTGTACATTGTTGAGTCAGGAAACGTCTTGCTGGGGCGATGGAACAACGGGCGGTGAGACGAAACGTCTGAGGTAACATTTATCACCCTCGCCTGTGACAACCGTCGAAACACATATTTTAGGGTTAGGTTTTACAGCCAAATAAATATTTGCGACTAATTATTACGCCGACTTATTAACCCAATCCAGCCACGATCCTTTGTAATTAGAAATGCTAAAGACAGGTCACCAACCTGAGAGGCCTAACCACAGGAGCACACTTACTTCGTATATCCATTCCTTTTAGCCACGTCACTCGCCGTACTGCTCCGCATACCACTGCGGCAGTAAAAGATCACTTCCTGATCTTGCTTTGGTTTTTCAAATCCGTGCCTGGCCTTGAAATCCTCCTGGCTGAGATGTAGGGACTCCCCAAGTACAGATAAGGGCAAGTTGACAGCTGATGGTATCATGCCTTGGATAACTTCGTCCCTCTCCCGGACATCAATAAGGTACATATTCTAACGCAGACATTCATTAGATCGGAACGTAACGCCATGGATTTTCAACAGACCGGAGTAGGGCTCTGCGTTTTAGGCTTGAGCTCGTCGTAGGTCAGGATACGTGCATCCCAGTCTCTCTGTAAATCATCGAAACGTTCAAGAGCTTCCTTTTTCGCTTGTTTGTCTGGGGATTGGGTTTTTGATTGGGATGAGTTGAATCGTATAGCTGCAGCACTAACGGGCCGGCGTACAGCTGCCGCATTCGGAATGTGGAGCCTAGTGGCAGGCCTGGTAAGACGAGCGGTCGAAATGAAAAACATGTTCCGCGGGTGCCAGTGGCCAACGTCGGAATATATAGCTGGTGTCCTTTCCAGCTCAAGGCATGAGAAACGAGCACGCAGGATCACGTGACACCGTCCCGTGCAGTGTCTACTTTTGCCTGTTATTGTACTGCTCCATTCGTGCACCTGCGGCCCCCCTAGCGGCCAAATTGTTCAGTAGTTAGTCCCCAGCCGGATTATGATTATGAACTCCAGCTACTCGTCGTTGTCATCTCTCATACGTGTTCACGAACGTAATCGGCTATAACTGGACTTGAGGTTTGCTCTGTGTCTCTGAATTTACAAGATTCTGTCGCCACCGATCGTGTCACAGATTTGGACGAAAGTGGCTGTCTCTACCTGGTTTGCAGGACCTGGATGATGGTTCCTACTTTCATGACCAAGGGCGGTAAAAGTGGTCACCTATGGAACATGGCCGAGTTTCAGCGCTTTCGGTTCTGTATCGAGAAAGCTAAGGTCTGCGTAGCAAGGGTCTACTACCACAATACTTCGATCGGAAGTGTACCACTGGATGAAAACTGTTCCCCTTGATTATATTCATTCCGGATTTATGGCGAACCTTATTTAGTTTCAACCCTGTTCTATACAGGTCCAGCCGCTGAAAGTCCCTGGTCGCTATTCGTTTCAAGGGGTTCCACTAGTAACCATCGGACACTTCCGGCTATGTTTCACTATGTTTGCACTTCTGTCGCAACTTGACAAATCATACATGGGAAGGGAATCCTGATACGCCCCGATACGAACCATCATGGATATGGGATCGGGTATGGACATGGGCAGCAGTCCCAGCAACTCCACTAGTCTCATGATGATGACGATGATGACTCCCTATCTACATTTCACTGGTGGGGATTATCTTTACTTCGAGCCCTTACATCCAAGCTCCGCTGGCGCAATTGCTGGGGCCAGTATCTTCCTTGTCTTCCTTGCCATACTCGAAAGACTGCTTAATGCGGCGAGGAGCTCGCTAGAAGTCTACTGGAGAAAGAGGTCTGTTCTTCACTTGTTTGTTCGTCTTCTTTCCCCCTTATTCTACCTAGGGCAATATTGTTGACTTCGCGAATTAACGGCCCAGGAGGACCTGGCCTTACTCGCCAACTAACCATCCAGTCTTTTCCCAAAAATGAGGATATGGATGTGGTCACGTATGGGACCTCACTTCGTACCATCCCGCCCTTCATCGCTGCTCACGATATTCCGCGTGGAATAATATATGCCTTTCAAGCTTTCCTATTGTACGCCCTGATGATAGCCATCATGTAAGGAACGGAATTGAATAGCCCTTTTCATCGCTCAAATTATCTACCACAGGACGTTCCAGGCCGCCTATGTTATTTCTATAATTGTCGGATTGGGATTAGGAGAAGTAATTTTCGGTAGATTTTGCGCTGGAAGACTTCACTCAGACTAACAAACAACACTACCCCTCTCTGCTGACTTGCTGTATTTGTTTTGTGTATATTGAATCTTGAAATTATGCCCAGCTTTCCTGTAATGTATCATAGCGAAGGACCCTGTCCGGAGTGCAAGTGCGAGAGGGCATAACCACTCTTGACAAACAAACATCACTCTACTTGCCCTCCCCTGACCGGCTTTGGGAAAGATTCCAGCGGTTCCCTATGAGGACAAGTTTCAAAACAGGTTACAGGGCTAGATCGGAGACACCCACTCCCTGATATCCCACACGTCTTCACTGCTTCTGTCTAGTCTCCGTTTAGCCCACCATTCGGCTCTCCGTCTGATCCACGCGTCCCGGCGTTCCTCTGGATGCAATGACTTGAGAGTCAAGCAAAACTTAAAGTCCTCAAGCTTCTGCGAGCAGTCAGGTCTTTCTCCATATCTATATAGTGATTTAATTTGCGAACGTATAACTGGGGTAAATATGAACGGAGACGAAAAATCGGAACACAAAGATGCTCATACCGTTACATGACAGAAAGGTATCAAATAGGTTCATACATCCTGGAACATCGTCTGATGTGGGATATACAAGGCGGAGGTAAGCCTCTTCCTGTTTCACGGCGGTGGCAAGGTCGAGTTTAGACATTTGCAAGTCACACACATGTCACATAAGGAATACTTGTAGGTTTAAAAGGTGCGATATCCTAGTATCGACACCGCACCACGATTCCAACATGCTTTATACCTTCAGGAAGCAGCCAGTGAAGGGCATATATCCTGCGTATGGGTTGTTTACCACTCTTTTCATTCATTTACCCTGGTGGACTTTACGTTCGCTGCGTAGGTATGAACGTTCACACTCTGACCGTCGATACTGTTCATACATTACCAGGTCTTGGAGTTTAGGAGGTGCTGTAGTCTTTTATCTCACCGTCTGATTAAAGTGGCTGCCAAGTATGCTCTGCCGAACTTTTATTAATGCCGTATGTTGACGCCGCAAATAGAATAGGCTCTGCAGACGCTGCTTCAGTGGCACCAATCCGTATCCCAGGTTATTGGATGCGCAAGAACGGTTCTGACCTCAAAGTTGCTTCCCTACCCGTCCCTGGGGAGAAGCTTGTGTACCACTTCCATGGAGGTGGATATACGCGCCTCTCTGCGCACCCGTCTGCTGTTACGGCCAATATCTCACGTGAGCTCTTGAAGCACGCGGACCAAGTTCACCGCACCTTCTCTATTGAATACCGGTTATCCTCAACTACACCGTTCCATGTTGCTAATCCTTTCTCCGCGGCGTTGATAGATGCTCTTGCTGGCTACGATTACCTTGTTAACGCTGTTAGGTTTTCGCCTATTGATATCATTGTTGTCGGAGATTCTGCTGGTGGAAACCTCGCACATGCATTGACTCGGTACCTTGTGGAGAACCAGAAATTCTCGACTGTCGGTATCCCTGCTCCTCCTGCAGGACTTGTCCTGGTATCACCCTGGTGTGATATGAGTGATTCTCAAGACGTGTTGGCAGCTGCTCATGCGGACTCTGATTATATCGTACTTGGCTTGGCGAAAGTGCCTACATAAGGAGAGCTTTCCTAGGACCGCATGGACCCGAAGCTGGCCAAACGAATAGATATATCTCGCCCTCGTGCAAGTGTCCATCATTCTCTATCGACTTCAAAGGGTTCCCGAGGACGATCATTGTCGGAGGGGGGGCAGAAGTACTCATAGATCAGATCAGAACAATGAAGTCACGGATGAGCCCCGCCCTAGTTGAAGGTGATGGAATCAATCCAGATGAAGGAAAGGTGCGATATACTACTGAGGAACCGGATGCTGTCCATGATTATCTGGTTTGCTGGTGGCACGAGCCGGAAAAAAGTCGGACACTCAAAGATATTGCTAGATGGATTGCAGTGGCTGCCTAATACTTAGCTGGATGGAAATAGCGGTCGGTTTTCTGGATAGAGCGACGGTCGTTCTATACGCGCGATCCATATAGGCAACTGTGTTGCCGTGCGTGCAAGTATATGGCAAGCGAAATACATGACCGCGGCAAGACTTATTACAGGACCAGATGGGTCCTATTAAGAAGAAATAGCGGTCTAGTTGACCTGTGTTTCTAGCATTGAATATATCTGAGTAGCCATTTAGGGGTTGTGCGATGGGAACAGATGGACCTGGACCTGGTCCCCGATCAATAATTGCTAAGCCAAAAAAAAAACTTTTTTATCTACTCGTCCAGTTGATTAAATACTGAACATGCCGTCTCTATCCAGCCTAAGTTGACCATGCACGCCCTATTCGCCGTTGTCTCCGCTTTATTCATCGCGACTGCCAGCGCTCACTTTCAGCTCCAGTTCCCGCCACCTCGGGGTCCATTCGTAGATGTCATCGAACCAAACTTTTGTGGTCAGTGACTATACCTATGGGGCTGCCTGTTCTTTCTTTATCTTGAGTTAGGCGGTTACACCAATGTGACTACCAATAGGACTCTCTTCCCCTTGTCCGGTGGCTTTTTCTCTATGAATTCGGAACATCCAAAATGGACAGGTGAGCTTCAGGTGCCCAGCTCACTTTTTCTTTTGCCTTAACTTAAAATTCTGCAGGGGGTGTCTTCCTCGCTACGGGTGCGGCCAACAATTTTAGTGACTTCAAGGAGATCAAGCCGTATTTCCAACAAAATGGCGAGGGAATTTACTGTTTCCCCCTCGTGTTCAACTCACCTAACGCGACTKGTTTGACAAATGGCGAAAATGTGACGATTCAGGTGAGTCTCAGGGTTTCGATTTCTATATTCGCTATCCATCCATCCACATGCTTATGTCATTCTAGATCGTCTTTGATGGCGGTGACGGTGAACTTTTCCAGGTGGGTTAATGCGGCTGGAGAAGCCTGGACATGTTTGACACGAGTCCCGTAGTGCGCGGATCTGACGCTTTCCAACACTGTCACATTGAACCCCAGCAACGACAAGTGCAGCAATGCGACAGGTACCAATGGCACCGTCCCAACTGGAGGTCTCGCCAATTCGACCGCGACTGGCTCCGGCGCTGCACCCACGAAGTCAGGATCGTCTGCAGGACGATCCACTGAGTTTGGTCTCTTCACAGTTGCACTAGGGCTGGCGGGATTGGCAGCGGGGATATCTCTTTGACATATACCGTTTTGTGTAACGTCGGCGAAATAAAATCAGTTTAACTGCACAATATAATTGTCTTTCATGTGAAGAAGAATGTTTTTATGTGAGAATGAACGCCGATCCCACTTGCTCGTCCCTAGTACCCATTAAATATAGTGTAATGCTCGCCGCTGACGGGAATTGTCTGTTCGGGGCGCGTGCCTTGTCTGATCGTATTGAGTTCCTCCGCAAGTGGTCTCCTGATCAGGCCCGACCCTCCGATGGCTGCGCCGAGTCGGAAAGATCGACGCAGCACATACACGCGTCAACAAAAACAAAATCGGTTTAATGATACCAAGCTGCGCCGGCTGTACGTGCAGCATGTCAGCCGAAGCATTACGCAAGTCAGCATCCGTAGCGCTACTTCCTGGAGTGAGTCAATGATAGATATATTATCTGGCCGAGCATATTCCCGGGGTGTCCAGGCACCCGAGCGCTGGCGCGTACTCCAGGTGTATGTCCGGATGACACGTTGCGATCTTGCAAACGACGCTTACTTACATCAAATGGGCACCCTGCGTAGCCAGAGCATGTGGCGATGCTACACGCTAAATACGGACACTATATAAGATATAATAATTACTTATCCGAATAAGCGACTGTGCGACTAAGAATCGTATCCTGGCCATCCGTTTGGTCCTATCTACTCCACCTTAATAATACTACTGCCCTTCTTTCCTCGGAACCTCATGTTCTTCAAATGTCCAAGGCGTCGCAGAAAAGAAACTCCTTGGGAAGTCGTAAGGAGTTACATGGTCGATCCCGTTCCAACGTTCAACGCGGAAGGTGGTGAGTTGGATTATTTTCGTTTAGGAAGGAGCCACAGAAGGCCGACTATAGTAGAATTAGATATCAAATTCACCAGCAACACCGTTATCGGCAGGACGTACATGATTGACGTGAGAACATGGAAGGGTGGCGAAGACGTCTTTAACGCTCTTACGTTCGCGCGTCAGCAGTTCATACAAGAGATTCTCCGAAAGGGATATAACGTGCTGCTCTATGAAAGGTGGGCTTTCATACATCAGAACAAATCTTTTGGCCAAACCACATGCCCAGTTGGAGGGTAATTGTATATCGGCGAGGTAGACAACATCGCATAGAGATTCGATATAGCGGTAGACGTAAGACTCCGTTAACGTATAACTTCTTTATCTGATTCTTATTCACCGCAGCTGCTCGTGTCGATGGACCGGTCAAAACTCACCACGATGCCCATCCACCGTGCTTAGGGGTGTTGCGTTCGTCTATTTAAGAATAAATCCTCTAATACTCGCAGGGCTGAAGGGAAGGCACGAACCTGGTGTACTATAAGGTAGAGCGGCATTATTGTATATTAACTCAGATCTCGACATTCATTGCGTGGTCCGTGGATGTGATATGCTTCTGTGATTGGGAAAAGGTTTCCAGAAGAAGCAGAAGTGATCTGAGTATAGGAACGTCTAAGAAAAGCATCGCGTGCTGCAGAGTCGGTGTGATTAAACTCCGTGAACGGAAAATCCCCTGGATCGGTTTACCTGCAGTATAAATGACCCTTCATCGGCCGTTGCTTCTGACCAGTCCTTTCCTGAAGTCTACATGCAGAACAGCCAGTTCTCGAGAAGAGCCCGCCCTCTTTGCATTCAAAGCATGTCCGACCCCTCATGTTCCCATACGTCGCTCGCCTCCGGTGATATTACGCGCCACGGACCACGGATTATCCACTGCGATGTTTTCACATGCGAGGGCGCCGTTGATGCGCACCGATTGCTGTCCTTGATTCGCAAGGACATCTATCAGCTAGCATCCTACCATGGTTGGAACGCGCTGACAGAAGAACAGTAGGTGGCATCCTAGATCTTCCAGTAGCGTTAGCTGACATACCGAAAGATGGCAGTGTAAAGTCTTGGAAAAACGAAAGGGCAAGAGGAGCAGATACACCGTAAAGGTCTGTGTTTTGCTGACAAATTTGGACGTGTAAACTGAATAATATGAATTAGGTTTGTTACGAAGCGACCATGGCATGCTCCTCGAAGCGAATATCAGAATGCTCCTCTACGGAGTTTGAGAGCGCAAAATGCGTGAATGGCGTCATGACAATTTTGAGACGACAAGCCAAGCAAAAAGTTATCGGCAGCCATAAAACGGTGATAAACTGGTGGGAAAGACTTGTTCCACAATCTCAACCTTGGACATGTGGCGGAGGATATATCACGGTAATGTGAATAGCAATTTAATAACGATACCCTTGATACCCTGTATATCACTGTACATTACTTCGTATGCGTGACACTTAGGAGGATTTTTCAATTTTGCTTGTACTTCTCATAGCATAACCGGTCCATGACTGATAGGCAGATAAGACTATGCCAACATGAATAAAACTGTACTTACTTCATCATATAATCCAATCTTTTCTGCACCCAGAATTTTCAACCCGAGCCACAAAATTCCGGCTGTCATACCACTTCCGCAGCTTGTGACAACCGGTATCTTGCCACTAATGGCAGCATCAGCGCGTTCGACACCTACTGATCCCTCTAATGCCTTGCGTAAGTCAGACGGTTGCAATAAGGTCGTATACTCATTGCCGTCTTCACCAGCATGTTTCTTCAAGAATACATTAAAGGGAAGCGAAAGCGAATAAGGGATGTGGCCCGACGATAAGCCAGGACGAGGCTCAGGGTCTGTACCAAGGTATCTGCGCGAAATTAGGTAGGGTTGGGATGACTTATGCATGTGAACATACCGTCCCCTAGGACGCGCATCCAGTACGAGCTCGGCAACGGGATCAGTAGCAGGGTCTAACACTGAATTGGCGACCACCTGTTCGTAGCCTGTGATGGTATGAGAGGCATGCGTCGCTCAACATATTATATCACGCACTCCGGATTGCGTTTGTATTCAGAACTGGAGTGGGATATGTCGCTTTTTCCACTTGCGAAGGGGTCCCTTCCTCGACTTCCAAGCCCTCGGAACGCCATGAAGGCAATCCACCATTGATGATACTCGACTTTACGTGTCCGAATGACCTGAACATAAAAAGAGCTCTAGGAGATGAGAAAACTCCGTGTGAGTCGTATCTATGAGTTGACGATAAGTAGGCATTTAGAGTATATGACGCGACGGGCTTACAGAAGAACATGTGAAGATGGTTCAATGTCAAACTTCTCTAAGTCCGGGCGAGGTTACTTGAGCCAATGTGATCGGTGAAATGTAAGATGCATGTGCGTACCACATGCATCGGCAAATGTTCGCCCAGAGGGCATCATGTGTTTCAATCCGAGTTCATGTGGGTTTGCAACCTCATCCAGGTCCAGGAACTGTGCGCGGGGGAGTCTTCGGGAAAGAAACTCTTCGTATGCGTTACGCGGCGAGTTGGGCATGAACCAGGTTGCGTCTAGTAATCTGACAGATCGATTGTTCTGAGTCAGTAGGTGGGCTTCGCGTGCACTAACCACGAGGGGTGCCGCCGCAGTGGTGGTGGTGGACATGACTTTTGCTACGTGTCTGGAAGCTACGCTGAACAATGGCTCGATTGCAGACTTGAGCATGAATGGCCTGGGTGTAACAACTCGTCCTGGGCGTTGGTAACACTAGCAAATACACGCCTCTCGCACAATGCCATCGGACCAGAGCACCTGGTTGGTAGCTGTCCCACACAACGGCGATGCCGTTAATCTGCGCCAGGAGCTTGCCTCGAAGCTATATCAGCACTGCAGGTTACCAGCCCGCAATGTTACCGAACTGGTCATACCATCGTTCAAGGTTATCTAAATGAGTCCTTGTCGAGTATCTCATTCATCAGCGTACCAATTAGACAGGGACGCTCGACTCGCTCATCTCTCTCTCTGAAGAACTGCCAAAGCTAGATACGTCATTTACAGCAACCGTTGCAAAGATTGTGGACACTCTGCGCAACTTACTAAACAATGATCCCACCAAGTTGTCCCAGCATATCCTCGTAGACGAACAGAGTGTCGATCATTATCTCCTCAGTGATTGGAAGTGGAACGAAGGTAGATACGGTGTACAGAAGAGTCTACGAGAACTCGCTGATACCCTGAACCAGGTGCGGTGTATGTGTTGGCTGCAGATTCCGCTAAACATTGTCTCATGCAGGAGATGACATCTATCGATAACATGATGAAGGCAAAGCTCAACAACTACAACCTAGTTAAGGGCAGTCTTGTCCAAATGCAACGCAAGATGATGTAGGGGACCATGCTTACACCGTGTTATGCGCTCATATTCTCTGTCCAGCGGAAATCTCTCCGTACGCTCTCTGGTGGACATTGTATCAAGGAATGATTTCGTACAAGATTCAGAGTATCTCGAGACAATCCTAGTTGCCGTTCCAAAGTAATTGCTCTCACTCGCACCCAGACCATATGTGTTCATAATGTTCAAGGGCCCTGATCAAAGATTGGAACTCCAAGTACGAACGGTTAAGTCAATATGTCGTCCCTCGTTCGGCAAGGTACATCAATCTCACCTTTACGCTCGTTAATACTCAGTTGGCACAGACAGATAACGTCAGACGATGAGTTCGCGCTGTACGGCGTCGTCATCTTTCGACGAGTGCACGACGAATTCATTCAGAAATGCCGAGAGAACAAATATATCGTGCGAGACTTTGTGTATTCGGAGGGTGAGGTTGAGAAACAGAAAAGTGGCCTGGAAAATGCGGATATAACAGAAAAAGAGCTATGGGTCAGTTGGACGATCGGTTTTCTGACGCGGTATAGGCTAAATGCGTTACTAGACGGAGCTTTTACGCCTGTCTCGCGTGAACTTCTCCGAATCGTTCCAGGTTTTTGTGCATCTTAAGGCACTACGGCTATTTGTCGAAAGCGTCCTTCGGTATGGTCTACCGGCTCAATATACCGGGGTCATTGTCAGGGTGAGACCCGAAACTGCCCTCTACCTTACGTAACTCAACGTTTCGATAGCCTGAGCCTAAGACGACCAAGAAGGTCTTCAGTGTTCTCCAAGCTCAATTTACGTATCTCAAACCAAGATCGAACAGTGCAAAGTCGGCTAAAGGGGCGGAGAATACGGACTTTGTCGGTGAATACCAGTCACTGCTGGATCAAGAGTTTTACGACTTCGTCATGTATGAGGTACCTTGGATCGTCCTCTGAGCGACGACCGTCTATTATTACTCTACATCGAGTTAATACAATTTCGTCTCATATTCCTACATTGGTTTGCTCGAACATAGCCGTACTTTTTTTTCAGTCTCAAGGCAAAATATTCTTTGCGACTTTCGATACCCTTGGATCTACCTTGCTCAAGATGTCCAATGTTTCCTTCTAATCCGAAGTATCAGCGGGCAGAACGCAAGGGGCCTGGAAACGCATACCCATAACTTTTCTTGGATCTCTTGTCCTTTCTCGCTAAGTACGAAATTACTGGGTTCGACAATCTGGGATCGGTGTACGAAGCCACCACGAACTTCTTCGCCCATTCCGCCAAGCGCACCCCATACCAGTAGGAAAAGCAAGGAACAATTCCATAAAAAAGTCAAACAAGACCATGAGGCCTCGGAAACTTCTGTGAAGTCTAGAGCGGCAGAAACCTGGATTGACTGCATTGACCAAGACGGGCACATTGGACAGACGTTCAGCCAGAGCACGAACGAAGAACACATTAAGCACTGCAAAACTGTAAGCATAATTCACCTACGAATTGTATTAAGTCCTTACGCTTCGTGTCAAAGTAACGGCGGTTCATTGCACTATCACAGATGAGAAGGCGAGCAGCAGCAATGCAAGAAGATATGTCGAGAGACAGTTGATCTGCAAACTGGATCACAGTTGATAACACGATACGCCCCGTGAGATTTCAGTTGACGAAAATTCAGCCTGATCAATGAGCCAGAGCTCAGCTCCCTCGTAGTCGGTCTCTAACACTTACTTCCCCTTTCTCTTGACTGCGGCACACTATATTTGCAGAAGCCTTTATGGCTGAACGCGACACCGGGCAGAAACCGTAGTCAACTCCCTGTGTAGAGTAATTGTCATATCTCAATCCACTGGAGCTATTTGGCTGCCACAGTGCCACTGTCAAACACGAAATGGAAACAATAAATGCAAATTGAGAGTACAAATCCCGCGACCAATAATTTTTGGCTCACACGCCAATCGCTCTGAGGTGCTGTATAGCACCATCGTCTCAAGTACAGTTCAGACTACGGCTTACTTGCAATGCTTAGTGCCGTGGTCGCCGGTGATGCCTGCACAATGGCTCTGCTCGTTGCAGAACGTTTTGATACCTTTTCGCGGTGACATCCCTCACCTGCCCAGCATCACGGCGACGGTCAAGTCGGCCCGTCTTTTCTTAGGTCGCATCTCGGCTCAGGTGGGTCGCTCACTGTAGCAGAACACCCACGTCAATATCATAACAGGATAATCATGACAAGCTTATAGGACGCTGCTTGTCATGAACATATGACAGATAGCGATCCCCGTATGATTCTACCGTCCACAGAAATGCGCGTTTATATGCATGTTCATTGTTGACTGCGGGATAATTACCGGGATAAAGAAAGATCGGAAGAGAGCAGTTGTAGTCCTTATCCGACCTCGGATAAGACTCGGAGGATATCACAGAATGCGATGTTCCTTTGCTCCCAGGAAGGTACAATGGTTCCCGGACTTGTGGAGCCGTGCTGTATCACATTTTACTACTGACCACGACTGGTCGAGGCAGAACTGCTTGCTGCCACGCAGTCTCAATTATGTATGGAACAAGCAACAAGCAGGGAAGGTAGTTGACATGCACACTGGGTTGGAGTTAATGGCATGCTTTCATGGAAACCTCAACCAAAGAATACCCTGACCTCCGGCCGTCTCCCGTATATCGGTGTCGCATCGCCGAAACCGCAATGTCTATAGCATCAAATAGTCCAATCGAACTCCGGTCTTTTTTGAACTCGTCCACAGAGGGAAACAATTGGCCGAATCGATGTCCCATAGTCGAGTCTGTCATAACCAGTTTCAGTTTTCAGTTGTGATAGGACACGATCAGCGTTTGCCATAATATTAACTTCAGACACTAGTCGATTTTATTCCCTCAAAGATAGGATCCATTCTGGCAAAGTGCTTTGCGGCTTCAAATCCTAACAATCGCTTTCCCCGTGAGATCGTCCATTAGCACAGGGTACGGCTCCATCGGTTGTGGACCTAATGCTGGGAAGCGACATCCGTAGGACACACATAAACAAACTATGAGGTGCACAACAAGATAATCCCATTGAGCCGCCTAACTGAAAACTAATCGCATCACACTACTTCCCACCTACGCCGCGAACAGTAATTCAACGGCAAATAGTAATAATGGTAACAGATCTACATACTATGAAAATTCAAGTCGTCAAAACTTCTAAGTGTAACGGCGTAACCTTATCGGGACCGTGTCTTTCCCGCGCAAACGAGTTTCGATGCTGTTCCATCATGTGCAAGAGAACATCATCATCGTCGTCGATGGTCCTAACGTAGAGGCTTTCCAGGCGCGCCCCGAGCCGGCCTGTTATTATCTCGTTCATCGTAGTTTCCTCGAGGGACGATAACGGATCTAGCATTATTTCATTTAAGGAGGGCATAGCCCTTAGAATGATGTCCAGGTCGAGAGGGTCTTCTGCACGGTCGATGCGAAGGGTTTGTATGTTTGGCAAACCACCAGAATGTAGCGCCAATTGTACAAAAAGCGATGCGTCGCAGTGTAGGTAGACTTCTTCGTTATATGGAGTAAAGAGTGAAAGTGACACTAAACCTGGAACCGCCAAAGAACGGATGAATGGCGATACATCGTAACCACCGTAAAATGTTACGGTGAGTGACCGTAGATTTGGAAGAGCAATTGTTGAGAGTGGAGTGCTTCGAGCTGTATACACTGTAAAACTGTCATCTACGTCTGACACCAGATGACACACTTCAAGGTTCAAACAACTGCACAATATAAAAAGTGCATATCGAGCTGGAATCTTTGTACTCATGTGCAAGTGTCGCATTTTATGCCATAAGTTAGCGTGTTCCAGGAATTGAAAGTTGATTGTCTGGTAAACCTTCAATTGCAACGATGAAAGCTCCGAAAGCTGTGCTTCAGGGGGAAACAGCCTGAAAGGGGTAAACTGGCTCTTGTGGCATCGGAGCAACGTCAGTTCTTGTAAACCGGATATCCACCGTGGATTGCAAGTCAGTAGCTCAGCAAACGACTCAACCTCTTCAGGGTGGAGGGAAAGCACAAGCCGCTGGTACTGATACGGAGCGATCAAATCATGAATAAGAGTTGGAAAGACAGGCCTTTTTCGGGTGAGTAGGGTCAGGGATCTAGGCATCTGCCTGCCACGGGCGAGCAACATTCGGACGTCTTCCAGTGCGTCACTTCTTAGACGGCGGGTGAGAACGAACTTCCTCCATAGCGCCGGCATGTCCAGCACGATATGGCGCCAGCTTGAACACACTGTGGCAAGAATAAAAACCCCTCTATGTTCTCTTTTGACCGTTGGGAAGTAAACGTTGCCGTCGCCACATAACTCGAATATCTGGCGCCATATATCCTCGGGCAGGGTCTCGCAGTAGCCCTGGAACTAATTATCAAACTCGTTGGCCTATTCATTGTTGTCTGTCTACACACCTGTGCCATGTTGCTTTCCTGCACAATTACCTGGTTCTTCATAGTAGTGGTCATCGAAGCGCTCCCGCGGCATTGGGTAACAGTTACCTTCAGAGTTCTTGTCTTATGGAGCTAGGTAGAAGAAAAAACCTGGAAATGCACGCGAAAGCAACAATAGGTATGGACAAGGAGGGTGACGGCAGGAAGATAGCAAGTGTGGCATATCCCGGGAAGTCCAAGTTGATGCTCACCGTCGGTATTTGTCGCTGTTTGTCGTCAGCCATCTTAAGCTTCCTGCGGTTTCGGGTTTTAGTACATATTGTCTATTAGTAAAGACATAATAATACGACCAGCCCACTATGATATGAAGATACTATACAGGAGAGATGGGAGCTGCAGATAAACATTCAGGACTGCGACACGTACAGAGCCCCACGATCGAGCACAATGAGCGCGTTAGACGTAGACAATATATGAAAGGAGAGTTTAGATGGATAGAACGAGTTAAAGATGGAGGAGGGGAGGATACTACGATCGTCCATACTGCTCGAAACGTTGAAGTAAAATTCGTAACGAGAGTAGGCAACTCGAGTCCTTCTCTTTTCCCCCTTTTCGCAATGTTCTCCTACGTTAGATTAGACCGAGTGTTTGCATCACTCATCACAAGCCCAAGTTGGAGATGACTCGGGATACCTCGTCAAGATCTTCCATGTCGGCTGCGTGGGTACCGCCAAGTTGTGTCGAGGGTCCGATGACGGTACCACGTGATGTTATTGCTGGGTCGTAGACGCTGGGGAACGAAGGAGCTGTCATTGACGTCGGACTCGAGTTCCCACCCGTGTCACCGGTAGACGTGGTCGGCGACTCTGGCAGGACAAGCGACGTCGGAGAATCGCCAGTGAGGCGAGCAAACGATTTTGTGAGGTCAAGTGATTGCGCGCGGTTCGTCAGCGACCGAGGTTTCCCTATTTGCCCCTTTAATTTAGCCTCTAGCAACGAATCTGACCCCCGTTTGAAGGTGTCGTCTGCCTGTTTCGTACGACTAGGAATTCCAGAACCCTTTTCATAGTCGATCAATGGGTTGATGTCAAACAAAGGGAAAAATACGCACGATAGGTGCTAATGGTGTCCAATAATCGGATGTACTCCCTGGCATATAACTTGTATCTGAATTATCTTCACGTCCTTCGAGGTTGTATATGTAAGCCGGAGAGTTGAACAGGGCTTTGACGTCTGGAGACGAGTTGGCAAGCCTAAGCCTCCGATCTCCAACGACTTCTGAGCGACCCAAGTCCACAGATTCTTGAAAAACTATGAGAAGCACTCCATTAATGAGGGTGAAGAAACAAACCATGCCCCCGAGTCTTGGCTGCTGAAAGCACCTTGCTATCGAAATGAGGGAATGCTTCAGCAAACGAGTCGCCTCTTTTATGCGTATGAGACGTAGGTGACGGATACACGTGTATATTGTGGTTGAGGAGGAATTGTTCAAGCATCTCCCTTGCCGTGATGAGAAAGTCGCTATTGCTCCGCTGGCAACGGAACTTGAACGAATATTCTGCTGGTGCTTCGGCAGCAGCCGCTGTTGAAGCCGTAGCGGACCCGTTTGAAACGCCGATCACCTTGAAATTGGGCGTGATAGAGACTTGAAGTTCGCGTTTAACTCGCTCGACTAAACTCGCGAATTCGGGTGATGCGCAAATACACGGTAGTTCGGAGTTGGGCGGGACGGCCATATCTGCCTCGAAGGGAACATGGTCCTAGTCGCAGAGTGAGCCACAATTAAAAGTAATCGAAGACGTAATCATACCAATAACATCGAGGCAGCAATCTGCACTTGGCTCTCTGGGCCGAAAATGGTAACAACGTCGGACGCTGTTTCTTTATCCGGGAAGCGGACGCTGGAATTCGTCTTTGACTCAATATCATGTATGAATATACTCTTCTCCCCTAACAGCGTACGATGATATCGACGAGGTATTAGTACAGTTTCGTTAATGTAATCCTTATCCTACAAAGCAAAAATTTGAATGCGGTTTGTTCGCGAAAGCAGTAGAGCAGTCTACTTACTTTTGGATTAACCAACTCCATAACGGATTGTTTAAGGTTTTCTAGATTGATGGCATTCTTCGCTGGTGTACGCGCAATGACATTGTCGTCATTGTCATTATATCCGCCGAGCGCAGCGAACTCCTCCGCATTCGAAAACTTCACGTACACACCATACTTTTTCATGATGCGTTGAATGCTTCGGCCTCCGACACCGATGATACGCTTATGGTACGTTTCTGGGACGTGGAACGAAATTTCTGCAGGCAATTCCTCCTGCAAGAGTGTAAGACCCTGCAGAACCGAGTTATCGGGGCCAGAAATGTCGATGAGGAAATTATGATCATTAAAAGTCTCGAATTTGATCTTCACGTTGGTCGTTTGCATTATTTTGTTGACTTTACCATTCTTCTTGCCGCTAATAAACTCGCGGTGCTCGTTCGACAACTCAATTTGGAATCGGACCTCATGATGGAAAGCCTTTACACGTAAATTAATAGATATCAAACGCAACTATCGGCATGCCATACCTTAATCATGTCAAGGTCCAAGATCATGCTGACGGCGGAACGAACTTCATGCTCCAAACCGTGCATCTCAAAACACATACTCTTAAAAACTACTTCGGCACCCGCGGCGATAGATATTTGCTTCAAAAGGTTGGTGACGGCACTAGGATTCAATGTCGCAGGTGGCAGGAGTGCATTAAATTGGACAGGGAGGAGCCAGAAGGACCCTACGTAATATTGACAGGCCTGCGCAATCAAGTAAGTCATCTGAGAAAAGGAACAACGGAGATACAAACTAATGACATGATTGACCGTATTGTGCGTTGAATATTAACCCTGTGGTCCCCGTAGACAGTGATCAAACTCGTAGAGCTGCCGAGAGGAGGGAACTGAATGAATGTAGAATTGTCGTTCATTGTTTGTTTCAAGTCATCTCCGCGGTCGGTCACCATCCAATCAAGCTTGCGAGGAAGTATTGCGGTGTCTCGTGATATGACAGCTTTGCTCTGTGGTGGCCGCGTTAAGGTGTAATCACCTTTTTGGAGTAACCGTACCTTATTGACGGAAACCGAAAACAGCATGTCCCTCGCTCTCTGTACACCGAAAAATTCACCCGTTATCCAGATCGTATTCCGCGAGTTTGAACCAGCGGAAGTGATAGAGCTTGTCACCTCGGGACCCATCAGACCTTGCAATGGAGAAGGATAATAAATGTTCGTCGCAGTCTCTTCCTGGATAGTTTGCAACATTGAACGTTTCCTCCCAGCAATAATGGCATGCATTTTATGGTCTATTTCGCAGCGCTCTGCGTGCAAACCACTCTTTGGGAAATAAGTTAATAGAGAAGTTTTTTTTTTTTTTTTTTTAAAAAAACAAAAACAAAAACAAAGACCCCCCAAAATAAGAAAAAGTGACAACTCACCAACTCGTCCAGCATAACGAGCAGCCGAACACGCGCCAGGTCGACCGAATCCTCCGTTCCCGTAATGACCAGCTCGCAAACGCGTTCTGTCTCGAGACCCGACCATCCTGCACTATTGCTAATACCATCTGGGGGAGTGCGATTAGACAGAGAAAGAGGACTGTTGACGACAGCAATGTGGGCCAAAGTTTGGGAGGCGATATCGTCAAGCCTGTGGCGGACCTCAGGCTTAAGCGAAGGCTTGGATGACGGGAAGTCGAGGATCTCAGACCGTGCAACCTTGATGGCGGCGCGATGCTAGAATGGAAAGTTAGCGGGAGTCGAGACAATAAGCATTATGAAACATACTTGGATGGGACACTCCTTCAGAATCATGCCGCGAGTGGCCATTACCTGTTGGTAGGCACCGCTGATGTAAAAATTCCACGCCCTGCCATGGTCGGCGAGGAGGTAAGAGACGTGGCAGCCATGCAAGGACATGGCCATCATGACGATTTTTTGGATGGCCTCGGCGTCGGTGGGAAGGGCGACATCGGTCAAGGTAGTGGTTGGCTGGGGAAGATGACGGTGATGGTGTGCAGGGGAGGAAAAGGGATCAGAGACGGTCTGTCTGAGGTCGGCGGAGCCGTAATCGAGGGAGGAGGCTGGAGAACGAATGTGACGCGACCTGCGTGGATACGTAAAAGATGTTGTGTAGACCTCCATCATCGCGGTTCAAGGAGGAGACGAGGGTATGTGCTGGGCGGGGTATTGACACGAAGTGGTATCAAGAGCAAAGATCTTCCAGCCTGGACAGAAGCGGAAGACGATGGTGAAGGGCGAAGACGAGAAACTATATGTGGGCCGGTGTCTCAGACCCAGGATATCATGCGGGACCAATTATTAAATATGAGACTCCTTTTCTATTCGATTATTCAAATAATTCCTGCGCCTCTCTGTCAAACAATTTGTAATAACACGACGATCCCGCCACGCTGAAGTGTGCGTACGGGTCCCGTCCCAGTCTGCCTCCGCACCGGTAGCAAAAGTGTGTCCCACAGCGCCGGCATGTCATCTGTCCCATTAGTCTACCGTACTAGCTCCCTAGACACCTGCACACTCACATGGTTGCACCCCAGCGACTTCTCCACTGCCGTCGAGCACTCTGGGCACGCCGTCGTATTCCTCTTGATGTACTCCATGTTCGCCATCGTATCCGTGTAGTCCCGCACCACCCTCCGCACCACCGCCTTTCCGTACTGCCTCTCAATCTCTAGTCGCCTTTCCGTCCCTTCCTCCGCGGCTAGGTACTCCATTGCCAGCTTCTCCGAGTGCTCAATTGCACATGCCGTGTGCGGCCCATGCCTGCCGATGACTCTGAGCCTCGGTCACGCCACCACAGCTCCGATCGACTCACCATAAGCGCCTGCACAACCCACAGAATGTGTACCCACAACTGTCGCACTGTCTGAATCTACCCCACGTACTGTCTTCGTCCGCACCTCCGCCCGCCGTTGGACGCACCGGCGCCTGGCAGAACGCCATGGGACAGTCTACAACAGTCGGGTCTGACAACGTCAGACCAATGTACAGTATTGCTCCCGCTATGCAGTGAGTAGCCTACCTTTCTCAAACATCCTTTTCTCTCTCAACCATTTCCAACGTCTCACCTCTTCGTCCGTCACCACCCGTGCCACCTCATCCATTTTTGCTTCCCGTCCTTTTTTCACGCACTCCGGATCGGCACACCCAACTTTACCTACCTCTCCTTCCGCTATACTCAACTTCCAGTAATCTGCTAAACATGTCCTGCAAAACGTATGACTACATGATAACTGCAAGCACTTGGATCCTTTGTATGACGTAAAGCAAATGGAACATAGATAAGAGTTGTTGTTGAACCGCGCCGATTTTGTTAAATCTTCATATGACTTCAGTGACGACACGAGGAAGAGTGGTGCAGGATGTAACAACCTGGAAGGATAATGTATGACATACGCAGGTGATGAATCATACTAGCTAGACGCACTGGATGGCATTATGACCCGAGGTCAGCCCCAAGGCAACGAGGAAATCTCCTGATCGTATAAATTCTACCCAGCTATATAGTATACTTTCTCCAGGTTGCCACATATTGTTCAACAGTTCTTGGAGTTGAGATACCTTTGGAAGCCAGAAATGTGTCGCCCGGACAGAAAGAATTTTGGGCGATTTGAAAAGTGGGTACAAAAGTGGGAGCGCAATGTTTATTAGTACAGGAGGTAAAGTCGATAGATTGGCTTGTTGGGATTTGGCCTCGTCGTCCCGATGCGCAAGAGTTCTATCTTCCTGTATATCGACTGCATACACACCCTCCAGTTCAACAGGTATATCAAGCTTCACTAGTCCCCCAGATTTGTCACCCGTGATACAGTCAGGATATATTGACTCGTATCGTAAGTAGTTTTCAAAGGAGGTCAAGTAATTAAGTACCTCTAGTACTTCATACTCTTCCTGCTGAAGCGACTTGCATTGTTGCTCGGCTCCTCCGCTGATGGAGTCATTCATGGTCGAGGCTATCGCAGTCATCGGCTCTGGCGACTCCCGACATGGGGTTAGGGTTCATACTGACTTTCAGAAATACACTTCAACACGCAAAATTTATCCTTGCCGCGCACCTCCTGTCCTTAAGCCCCGAATTAGGGTTAAGGTTTTGGTCAGGTTATCTTTTGCAGCCCATGCCGAGATGACATCCATCCAATCGTCCCAGGACTTTGTCCGGGCACTCAAGTCTGCTACAGATCCGCCATTTCCAGGTGGCCCCTCCAAGGTTGAAATTGCGAAACAAGTCTGGAATAACGTTTCATTCTATGTTCCCAGCAAAGCAGAAGTAATTACGGATTGGGTCCTTACCAAGCTGTTGAAGGACAAAGGAAAAGACTGGTTAGTCACTTGTACTCTCAGAATGGGATTTACAATATACGTATTTATAGGGAGTCAAATTCCGTTCTTGATATACGATATTGGACACTTCTGCAGGACGTTATATACACTCATAGTCGCACCGAGGATGCGGGTAGTCCAAGGTCGTTTAAAACCTGGCTCGGTGCCACCCTTGTGCGCGTCCCAGTTGCGCATATTGTTTTGTCTTTCCTCGACTCGCGTGGGCAACATAGGACTCATCAAGATGATCTGTCAAAGGCCATTAGTACTTGTCTAGCAGTACTGTGGCCTATAGGCGCGCAGAAAACAACCACAGAGGCGTTACTCGAATGTTTTTGTGCCGTACTATCTGCAATACATGACGCGGACGAAGGTCTGGCCAAGGTTGCAAGCTTAACTGTTAACTCGTATCGAAGCTCCCTCGCTAACAACTCAAACAAGAAAAAAGTCAGTGGGCTCGTTTTCCGGTTGCTGCTAACTGACAGGGACAGTAGTTTTGCAGCCTGTTCTTGCAACACCATTTACCACACTGGCTGGAGTGCGTCGCGCGGATGCCAACTAACTCAACCTATGGGCAATTACAAGACAGCATATACAGTGCGGGTGTCGAAACACTTTTCAATCTTGAAGTGCTACGACAATCGCATGATTCAAGATCAGGAGGGTTTATTCTAAATGCTCTGAAGAGCGCAGCAGAGTCGTCTAGAGACACCGTTATCTCAATGTTGCCTCGCTTGTTCTCCTCATTTCTACAAGTCATTAAAAAGTATCGTACAACTCTCTTTGGTCAAGGCTCGAATCAGCCTGTGGGCGCCACGACGAATGAGTTCAATGTATCCGGCATCCGGTTTTTTGTTACATGCCAAGCGCTCCTAGACGACAGGCAATCTTCAACTGAAGCTTGGTCAGTGAGGAATGCTCTACTGGATATTTTGAGAGAAAATCACTTGTTCAATCGCTCTGTACCGGAGGCGGAATTGTCAGTTAATCAAATAAATGACCTAGCCATTCAAGCGCTATCAGGTCAGCTCTATTCAATGGTCCATTTCTTGTCACTGACTACGTCAACAGCACAAAATCAACCTTCCATCATTTTACTTGCCACTGACTGCTTGTCTATGATGGCCCGAATTGATTATGATATAGTTTTGCCGGCTCTACCGCGCATCCTCCAAAAATTACTCCAAGTGGGTCCTGATCTACCCACCCCTCAACCACCCTCAAAAAACAATGATGGGGACTGTTTCACATCGCCATTTCTTGCGTTTCTCGACCTCATTTTAGACTACTACACCAAAACACGAACTATCCACAACTACATTTCAAATTTATTGGACATTGTGCTATCCCCAAAATTTATCGCTCCCGTGGCGTACCGTGATCCACATGAAATATACCAATCGAGGTCCGGAGGCGTTCTTTTCGAGCCTGTATGCCTCGATCGTCTTGCCAAAAGGGTACAGAACTTCGTCATGCCAATGCAGACCCTACTTTTAGCAAAGACAGTGGTGGAGAAGCTGGAGACTGCTTGGGCTGGTTTGGAAATGGCCGGACGTCAAGGGGAGAAATCCGATGAGACAAGCGGTGAGGTGATCCACCCCGACATCCTAGCCGTTAGGTTGTCGTTGTTGGCCACACTAGCGTCTGTGGTGTTGTCTTCGCTTCCCGCTCGGTCCCTGCCTAGTGAAGAGCGTACATCGTTAATAGATGTCGTGGACCCACTCCGAGCCAGTTTCGTTGCGAAGGTGGTGAATAAACTGAGCAAAAAGTTGCGGAGGCATTCGAGTCACGAAGTGTGGAGATGGCAAATCTGTGCCGTTGCAGCGCTGCGAATGGGGTACGTCCTAGATATGTCGAGGAATCTTGGGTTACCTCAGCCAACTGAGTGCAATGCCAAACTTTCGAAGAAACTAGAGGAATTGGCAGGAAATGAGGATGTTTTACCCGAGCTCAGTCTTGAAGTGGTAGGTGCCCTCAATTCTTGATGGTTAAGGAGGTGTTTATAGCTACGTCAAGTTCCGGCATCTTTTGAGCAAGGCTGACATCCGAGACCCCGTTGAGACACAGGCGGTTATTGAGCGAGCGTTGGTCTATCTCGAGCGAAGGTTGTCCCCCACCAATAGCAGGTGGTCCGGATATCCATTCCAGTTGACATATGATGAGCAAGGGAAGGCAAAAAGTGCTTTGGCACTTCTGCATATGCTAGTTGAGCGATGGATGGCTGTCGTTGAGTGAGTAAAATTTTTTGTCAGATAGTTAAGCCTCTAATACATTGTAGTGCGTATGCTACTGCAGAGCAATTGAGATTATACATACAGCTGTTGGTGAACATTGCCTTTGAAGATATCTCGCCGCCTAACAAAAAAGAGTTGCGTCCACATGACGTTCTTGCGATCGTTCTGCGCTCTGCTCAGTTCTGGGAGCTTCGGAATATTAGATGTTAGTACGTGTCTTTGTCATTGGCTATTGAGCTTGACTTTTTTCCCCTAGCTGTCTTTTTATCGTTCTTGACCGAGTCGACCTTGGTTCTTGACGACTCTCCCAGTGAAAAACAAGTCACCGAGATCGCTTTTGTCTACAAACTGGTGCTGTATTTTCCAATGGAATATTTCTCTAAACCGAGTCGAACGGACTTGGTCAGACGAGCTTTAAGGGCGGACATACTGCTAAGCTCTGGAGCAGAGAGCGCCAATGCGAATAATTTTCAATTCTTGACAGCTCTGAGAGTATTTTTGAAAAGAATCTTCGTGTATACTGGACACGTTGAACCTTCTGTAAGTACCTTCGACACGCGGAAGTTTATATTGACGGTCCCCGGAAGACTCTTGGTCATGCTGGTTTTCTGGAACATCTTATGAGCAGCAAGCTAGCTGATGCCGCTGATCAAATAACTTTCATTGACACCACACTAGAGTTAATTAGATTATACTTCCGGTCGGTCAAAATTTAGCTTTGAACTGCCCGTCGTTAACACATTACAGGGAACTACTCAAGTTCGTTGAGAGGGACGGTACGGATATTATCGTCAAAGTTTTGGGCTCCCTGAAGACCTGGGCGTTGTGTGAGATGAACGTTATGAGCACGCGGGGCGTGGGCGGCATGGTTGATTTAATGGTCGCGGAATTTGTATCGGACAGGCGAGCTTTTTGACAAATTATCTGATTACATTTAACGGAAATAAGACAGGTTCCCGGAAGAGGTCGGGAGATCTCTGCGTACATTACGGGCTGACCTC
The DNA here is from genome assembly GCA_001691755.2 of Amanita polypyramis BW_CC. Taxonomy (NCBI): domain Eukaryota; kingdom Fungi; phylum Basidiomycota; class Agaricomycetes; order Agaricales; family Amanitaceae; genus Amanita; species Amanita polypyramis. Next base: position 95,211 of record JNHY02000006.1, on the reverse strand, counting down.
GTTGCCCTTGTCTTGCCACGAATGACAGCTCTCGTAGACCGTGAGGTTACGGTAGACATACTGAAGAATCAAAGCGATTCAATGGCATTATGGACATCCTTATTATCATTCGGGAGATGGTTAGCTCAGGAGAATGAGGTACAGTTGTTTGGATGCAGCCTAGCATTAAAGATAGTTGCTGTCAACAATGGCGACAGGCATGCATCACTGGATGATGCGAGGATCGTGACACTTTCTATGATGTTTCAAGAATTACGGTGTCTCCCCGAAGGCTGTCAAGCGGAGCAACTAGACCAGATTGTCGCCGTTTATGTGTCATTCTCTCCCATTCTCGACAGCAAAGGTACGTGAACAAGCTCAGATGTCTTGCCATGGAAATTAAAGCCACCAGGGCAAGAACGTCTGGACGGTTACATGTCCCGAGCGTGCAGAAACATTTCTGTGTCAAATTATGCACATATGTTGGACCTAGTGTCAGAGGTGTTGTCAAACCACAGGGCCTGTTCGCCAGGCGGGTTGATGCAAATAGTGTATCTCGCTACACGATTGCTAAAGGACTATCCTCAGAGTACGTCTGAAACCAACTTTGGAGAAATACCGCTGACACAGGGATAGATACTTTCAAGTATCTGCAGGTCTTCGCGACAAGGTGTATTAACACGTTTGCTGGTCGTGTTTTCGTTGATGGATCTCCGGAACTACATATCAGAGTACTCGACTATATTGTGCAGCTCTCCTCTGAACGGGTGCGAATGCCAATCAGCACGGGTTAAGAAAGAAAAAAACTAACAATCCTGCAGCCAGCAGCGCTACGATCAAGCGACTTGAGTGGTATATGGCGGTTGATGAGCGAATATCTCGCACCCTCCCATTTACATGATCAGGAAACGTCGACGGCCCTTTTCCATAGGATAATATCTGTCCTGGGTGCCCTCGTCCGTCTGCGAAGGGATCTCATAGCATGGACGCTACCTCATCTCGGAATGGTGCTCAGGCAGCTGATTCTATGCATGCGGGCGTGTCGTCCTATGCTAGGTGCTAAACAGACAGCAATGGTGATGGATACTCAGCCACGCTGGGTCAATGCAAAGCAGGCGCTTGGAGTAAACGAAGCGAAGGCACTTTCACGGCTGCTGCAAACGCTGGATACGAAGACCGTGATACGAACGCATGTCCAGCCCGAAACTCAAAAGGCCGAGTCGCTCGCTAAGCCGTTCTCTAAGCATGCAATATACGTAGTGACGGCGTATATCGAATGCATGAACGATCCATTGTGTGTATTGAGTGTAGATGTGAGGAGGGAGCTACAGCCTGGTTTGTTTGCACTGTGTGGGATGGTTAGCGAGTATGGAAGGGATGCGGTGATGGTGAGTGCGTTAGATGCGGGTGGGAAGACGTTGATGAAGGCATTGTGGAGGGAGTACGAGAAGCAGAGGTATGTCGGGAAAGGGTAGTTGGTCATTATCTTATCTTATCTGTGAACCGGGGCGAATGCGTACCACGACGGCTCTCAGACAGGCCATAAGGCCGATTCAACCCACAGCGAGACGCTATGCTACCGTGTTTCCTTCTATAACCGTACAGCCGCCGCCTACACCGCCTAAAAACAACTGGCCGAGGAACGGATGGGATGAGACAATTAAGGAATCGCTTTTCGATACCAAATATCTCGCGGCGCTCTCGGAGCAGGCGAACCGAACATCAGTGCACGCAGAGAGCCGGGAGAGTATTAAACGGCGTCCATTTGCCATATGAATCAAGACCTGAGGGGGACAGGAGGGTGAAGATGCAGGACAGTAAAGATGTAGTGTTTGTGGCCCATTGTGCAACGAATGGGTTTGACGATAGGGTAACACTCTCGTCTGGTTTTCTGCTGAATGCGCGACCACAGGACAGTGATGAGGATGAGTGTCTAGTGTTGACATGTGCTCACACATTAGAGGAGGTAGGTTCATTCAGGCCTTATGGAGCCAAGGTACAGCTGACATCTATTCTATTCTGTAGACCAGACGTTCACCGCTCCTCGAACGGCAAAGATCAATGGGGACTACGAATACGGTCAATAACTGGCTAAGCGGGACCTTTGTCATTACGAGGAATAGCCAACATCGGCACCCTGCTTTCCATCCAGTTAGAAGGGTTATTTCTTCACTACCTCGGTCAGACCTAGTCCTGCTCTCATGTAAGCTCCCAGCAGGCGTGGTACGGCCGCTGCCAGTGTCGCCGTATCCTGTACAAAGATGAAGGCGTACTTTGTCGTGCCCCAGAAACCTGAGGAGCCGGGGTGGAGTCCATGGCTCGGTGGTACGTGGAGCAAGTGGGTCAGTGGAGAGGTATCAGGATATCGAGATTTGGCTGGGAAGGAGGCCCAGGTTCGTCACTGGCTAATCTGGGACGATGGGACGTTTATATGTGGTGGATAGCCTGGAACGAATGACGGACTATCGCATATGCTGTTCAGGCTTTCGAGGTGAGTAAAAGAATTTTTTTTTTTTTTTTGTGGGATGCAGATGTTTGGGCTGCCTGGTCTGGAGACAATAAAATGCCTCATTTCACGCGGTGTTCGGGGGATCCTTGGCCGATCAAATGTTATTGATAAGCATAAATGCCTCATTCGGCTGTTTTGGCTCCTCCTGTCTATTTAAGCCCCATCTTTTCAAATAACTGTTTTTGCTTATACTACCATCTCGCTCTTTTCTCTCTCTTCTGTCTTAGTATCTATCTACCTTGCTCAACGTCCAAATATCTGGCTCGCCACTTATATCAACTCTCCTGGGCTCAACTCGAACTTCGTCAATATTTTGGCTCTTCTTAGATAAGATTTACTGCTAAGCTGCCTGCCCTCTGCTTGTTACAGATGCTCTCGACCTCTACCTCACTCCCGGCAGGACCCGTGCCACGTCCCGACCCTCTCCGACACCGCCACGTTTTGACCACGTAATACTGTTTACGCTTCTACGGGCACGACATTGGCAATTGTCGGTCCTAAAGCGACTATCGATGTGTTCCGCATGGTCACCCGTTCCCGAGCCAGGGACCTGACTCGGGGAATGTCAACGACCGTCAACATCGGCTGTCTGTTACCTTGACGCTGGCTCGGGAACGTAGAATTCTGGACATGAGGTCTATGCGAGGGTCTTGCAGGTCTATGGGCCGTGCCTGACCTTTTCTGGGATAGTCTCTAGAAAAGAAGTTCTCTGGATTGGCGTGTATCTCATTGACAATTTCTTGCTGGTGTTGGAATTTGCATTGGGAGAGCTAGTGACGCTCAACTGGGGGACCACACGGCATTTGGCATCGAGCCAGCAGAAAAGCATATTGGTGTACGGGTAGGAATGACACGTATAGGTCAAGTATTTTTTGGCGGGGCACGAGCATGGCAAATTGCGACCAACGGTTTATTTTCATAACCGGGGAGCCTCGAGTGTCGCGTTGATTTATTTCCTATTGCTAGTCAGTATGCTGCGCTGCATGATTTTTTGACCTGTTTCAAGCCTCCGCGATCAATTGTACACTATATTCCCTGTATCATTATAGGCTGAAGGGGCGAGATGAAGGTCGCAGTCTGAGCAACGCGAAGGCGGGGTCCCCTGAAGCTTATTATTATTATTATATGATGACCATTCTATTACCACTCAGACTATTATCGTGGGAGGGTGTGCACCGAGTTTACTAAGTCTAAATACCTGCAAGTTTTAGAGGCCTTCGATCGCGAGTCTCAAGAAGTACGCGGGAGGGGGAGTGGTCTTCAAGTCTAGGACCACGTATATTTTAACAATGAGGGGCGCGCATGCGGAGCAGTGATACAAGTATAGTTTCAGTGACGAGTGAGAAAGGAAAAAGGGAAACAAAATAACAACCACAGCCGCCTTAATCCTCCGTAAGTGATGATGCTGAATTGATGTGCTTTTCTTCTTCGCCTTTTGCTCCCTTTCAGAACATTCCCATTCCATCCCCGTCGTCGTCCCCGCCTCCCCATCCACTTGCGACAACTTCCTCTTCCCGCGGTGGTGACCTTGGGTGATCACGCGGCTCTCGTTCTACGGGTTGTGATGTTGTGTGTGTCGATGAGTCCGTCGCAGCGCCTCCAGATGCTACTGGTACTGTCCCAGTGTACCACGTCACTTGAACAGAACCTACGTCGGGAATGTTCGTCCCTTTTGCTAGAGCCTGACGAATATATCTTAAGTTATCATATATGGTCACCAGAATAATAACTATAACATACCTGCTCAGCAGCTAGCCTCGACCGGAATACGGCCACCATATCTCCACCATCCACCATCTCCACCGACTCTACTTGGCCCGTCGTCTAAAAGGTATTTCACGATTAGCCAGTCACTTGAAAACCAAGAAAACACCACTCACGTTAAACCACTCCTTCACAGCACGCACATGTTCCTCCTTGGCACCTTTGACAAGTAATTTCTTTGGCCGATTATCGAGCTTCATACTCGCCCTCGGTGGCCCACCACGCATCGCACCGCGGTAATACCCTCTCATACCCCTCCCTCTTCCTCTGTACCACCCACCGCCACTACCACCACGATACCCACCCGCACCTGCACCTGCGCCTGTACCCGCACTATGACCACCAGACCCATGCCATGCCTCTGAGCCCCCATCCGATATACCCAAACTAGCTGCCTCGGCCTTGAGCTTCTCTAGCTTCGCCTTGAGCTGCTCCATCGATTCCCCACTTTCTCCCTCCGCGGCTATGACTGCATTGTGCATCTCGAGCTCACGATCGAGTCGTTCTCGCATGATGCGCTCGCGGTCTTCGGCAGGTGTACTCACGGATCGTTTCGCGCTCGACGCAGCGGGCGTAGAAGGTGACGTGGATGGTGTCGGCGTCGCACCCCTAGTTCTGGCACCTGTTGTTGTGGTGGAGGTAGTTGAAGTCATATTTTCCGTAGGCTTCTTCATCTCCTCACCTAACTTCCGTAAACGCATCATAATTTCTTTCTTTTCCTCCGGAGAGGCAGTGTCGAGTCGTGCCATGAGCGTTTTCTGTTCTGCGATTTGCTGTTCGAGAAGTTTTTGTTTGGCAGCTAGAACAGCTGCAGAGGAAGAGGCCGTCGCCGTTGGCTTTCGGGCTTGTATACTGGGCTGTGCACCAGCACCAGCAGTCATCGTTGTCGTCTGCACGGAAGACGTTCCCGCATTCGCCTCTTTAGCCTGCATACTCGCCACAATCGGCGCAGATGCTGCCAACATTCTTGCACCCACCTGCCCATGACCCTCCATCGGCCTATGCCAAAATACCTTCACGAATCGATTATTAAACACCGCATCCTCCGACTTCCACGCGGCGTGCGCCTCGTTGTGTTTAGAGAAACTCACGAGAGCCTTTGCATTCATCGCATCGATGGCGACGTTAGTGACCATGCCAAAGCGCTTAAACCAGTCATTGACGTGCTCGAGAGAGAGCTTGTCTTGAGGTATCTTTTCAACGACGAGTGTGGTGCCGGTGTGCCGCTCTGGACGGAAGTTGTGAACTTCGCCCGGGAAGGCGCCACGCCCACGTCCACCATGGGGACGGCCGCTGCTGTCGCCACCGCGGTAGGTGAGGCCATTGCGGTTGGGGGGTTCCGCGTCCATTTGAGGATCCATTGTTGTCATGTCGACGTCCATGTTCATTCCTGCAGCTGGGAATCCGTTCATGGCGCCCATAGCCATCGCAAACATGTTTTGGTCATAGCCTAATGGCATGGGTGGTATTGAGGTCTGCTGTTGCCGTTGTTGCTGCTGCTGCGACTCAGATTCAGGCTGTTTTTGTGCGTCTCGGGGTGTGAGGTCTTGTATAACAGGCAGTTCGCCTGTGGCGTTGGCAGGGTGAACGACGCGGCTACCGTCTTCTTGCTGAACGCGGGGGAGGAGAGGTGCACGTTGGTGGGTTTGACGACCACCTGTGGGACGCATGTCCATTCTGGCTTCGTGTGGGTCATATGCAATAGCAGCAGGATTGAAGGCACCATTAGCAAACATGGGTAAGAAAGGTATGCCTGGACCCATTGGAGGGAAGAATTGCCCCGGGACGACTGCGTCCTCTCCGTGACTGAATTTGCACATGGAACCACGGGCACAGTAGCCAAGATCTACAGCGTGCGTTAGCACGGGCTTACTTGAATGGTCGAACGTACTTACTATGGTAGTCTCTACAAATACCGCGTTTTTGATCTGGAGGTTGATACGATTGAGGATGACGGCCGTTCATATGAACGCCATTCACTCCTCTGTACGTATCAGATACTCCATCTCTGTACCCGCCCTGTCTATCACTCCTCTCATTCCAAGGCTGGTCGTCCTGCCGTCCGTAGCGAGAAAACTGGGTGTCAGAATTTAGCCGGGGTCCTTTTGCTGGTGGTCGTGAGTCTCTATCGTCGGGTTCGATGCTTCGCTTTCTGGAACGGGACTCTGAGGGCGCGGTGGTGGGGGTTGGGATAGACGGGGATATTAGTCCGTCCAGGGGGATGGGGATGCCGGTGTCGAGTGGCTTCGTTCCGTGAGGGGGTGAAGGGGGCGTTGCTACGTAGGGCAGATAAGATTTCGTGCGGAGGACGGTAAAGAGTGTGTCGATGAAACCTGGACATTCTGGGGGCAGTCACAAGATGATTGAGACGCTGTCAGTGATATCAACAAGCAGACACACCGTTTTCGAGGAATTCGTCCAGCTGTACGGCGAGTTCCTTGCGCATCTCGTTTTCCGGGACGTTGTGCTTTAGAAGAGCGAGAATGTAGTCTGCAAGGGCGCTTGGTTCTGCGTCACATCTTAACGATGGTAAAATTCAGAACGGAACTGGGAGAGTGAGAAGGGGAAACTTACATTGGCTCTAGTGTTCTGAGTAGCCAGGGCTTGAGCTGGGGCGTGGTTGCGGGGTCAAAAATCATGGAGAGCAAGAAGGAAAGCAGACGGACAGAGGAGCAGTTGATTAGTCAGCTTCGGACATCGCCGAGATTACTAAAGAACAATGCATATATCAAAACAGCGCATATATCAAGCATCACAGACGACGACACTCCAGTCGCTACGTATGGCCCCCGTCTGCCTCCCGACCAACTCCTTCCATATTATCCTTGCCACCTCGCCCATTCCATCCTCGCCAACAGGTATATGTAGGTCCTCCCCAAGATATCCGATCCTATCTACGGGGCTAATCACGGCTGCGGTGCCTGCGCCAAAAAGTTCGACGAGCGAGCCATTCTTGGCGGCTTCTTTGACTTCTTTCATACCTACTGGCCGTTCCGACACGGTAATCCTGTCAGGAAGACCAGAAAGCCGTGTCTTCCCAGAGGCGTGGTCACGCGCAAGTGTTAGAACGGAGTCGCGTGTGACACCTGGGAGAATCATGCCATCAAGAGGTGGGGTAACTATTTCCAGCGCTATAAAAAGAGGGTTCATTAAACGAAGTAAGATGTGTGTTTGGGGGACTACGCACTCCCATCATCCTTGCGGAAGACGACGAACATGTTCATGGTGCCAACCTCTGTAAGTTGATGGTCCGGCCCATATAGCCACAGATTCTGCGTGTATCCAAGCTGAGCAGCCTTTTTCTGTGGCATGATACCAGGTGCGTAGTTGACACCAAGTTTGTAGGCGCCCGTTCCTAAGACAAGTTAAGGGGGAATCTAATGGGTAGTCGGGTGACGGACCTCCCGGAGCCGCACGGATGTACTCCGTTGTGCCAAGGAGAGAGACAGGCTTGAAGCCTGTAGGATAATAGGGACCTACGGGGCTTAAGATGACGAAGAGGAGGGCATCATCGGGGGGAGTGACGCCAATGAAACGATTTGTGCCGACTGATACGGGTCAGAACAAGATCCGGAACAAGCGGTATGTTGATTGACATACTTATCGTAGGGCGGACGTAAAGGCTGTACCCTGGCTCCTTGGGTATCCAGTGCTTGTCTAAGCTTATGAGCTGCTTGATCATCTCCAAAAGTGTATCACCGTTGAAGGTCTGTTGAGGTCAGCACGAGTAAAAGACGAGGGAAGACACGCACTGGGAGGGCGATGCGTTGGGCGCTGTCATTCATACGCTTCATATTCATGTCTGGCCGGAAGAGCTGGATGTGACCTGAACTTGTTCGGTATGCCTTAAATCCCTCGAAGACAGTGTGGGCATAGTGGAGGACGCTGCAACTGGGGTCGAGATCAAGGGAACCATCTAGGACGGGTTAGGCGGTTCGAAGGTCCGGATGTCAGCAAAGAGACGTGCATGGCTTGATCTCTGGCGTGCCCCATCCTGCCTTGGTGTTCCACGGGACAGTGATCATGTGGTCTGTCTGAAAGGAATGAGACATGAACAAGAGAAGCGGGTTGGACATACAAAAGAATGACCCCAGACAAGGCTGGAGGCTGGAGGGACTGGGCGCCGAGCGAGAGCGCGGGTGATACGGAGGGCATTAATCTGTGGGCTGTGAGGTGCAGGCAGAGAGGGACGGAGAGAATACATACATCGATGTCTGGCCGAGTCGAGTAGCGGCGGGCGAGTCGGGCGAGCATGCTGGTGGGAATAAGAAAAGAAAAATACGTACGAAAAAAAAAAAAATCGCAGATTTATTCCCGAACCGTCCGTCTACCCCCAGCGGGTCGGCCATGTTCAGCCACCACTACCTGCCGCCGCCGCTGCCCTACGCCCACTATCCTCGGCCCTCCCTCGCGCTTCTGCCCCCCCAGCCCCCCTTTGGCCCGCCACTGCTCCCCCCCGCGCGTCACAGGAAACAAATCAGCATCGGTGGTCCCCCCAAGGCGGTTCTTGGCGGGCCCCAGCGCAAAGTCAGTCCCCTTCCTTCTGTCCCGAAGCCGAAAAAGGTCCCCGTCAATCTCCCAAAGGAGACCATCCGCGACGGAGAACGCCAGGACTGGGCGCGCTATCCCCTCCACAATACCGATGTCCATCAGCCCACTGTCTCTCTTGTCGATCCCGCCACGCGCGACATCTACCCCCCAGATATATGGCGCCGCTTCATCCCGGACAGCATAGACGTCTTTCTACCAGGACAGGTGCGTTGCCTTTGTTCCGTTGCTTCGTTGCTAACCGCGTCTAGCACGCGTGGGATTCCCTCAAGCAGCAGGTTATCGAGGAGAAACTCGAGCAACTCGGCGTAGAGCGCGGCTCGGGAAGCAATGCCCCCCATATTTACGCGCCACATGCAAGAGCTGCCTCTGTGAGTGCAGATTAAATTCTGTGTCGAGCTCTGCCAACATCGCTTTAGATATCGTCTCCAGCAGACCCTGCGCTGTTATTGTTCAAGCTGAACAAGCTCCAACAACAACAGCAACAACAACAGCAACAGCAACAAGACGGTCTACTCTCGTCCTCTCTCACTTCCCCACAGCCGCCTTTCAGCTCCTCTCCACGCTTCCTCACTTATCCTCCCATTGTCCCACCCAAACACGGCCATACCATGTCCCTTACTCAGCCCCCGTCGTATCCCCCACCACCACTTGATATGGTGTCTTATCACACCGCACTCTCGCCGGCACCTCGACCGACCATATCTATTCCACAGTCGAATCTTAGTTTCGGCCAACTCGGTTCTCCAAGTGGTACGACATTTGCGTTTTCTGCAGTTCATTCTCGCACTCGTCCAGAATTTACTCGTGGATTCGGCCTTGAGACACCCGAGGAGGCAGACGAGGATGCCGAAGAGGGGAAGAAGGAACAATCTGACACCGAGAATGACGCGCAAGAAGATACTGTGATCGATGTTGATGACAGTACTCAATCCCCCGATCCTGCTACAGCCACTGCAACTGGTCCCCAGAGTCGCGTCCATTCGCGTCACGCGTCCAAGTTTTCCGGTTCCCTTTCGGTCCCCTCGCGTATTCGCACCCCTCTCATCGGTGACGTCACGGCGGATTTGGACGTGGACGCGGCAGGTGAATGGACAGGGTCCGATGATTTGTATCTATCTGAATCTTCGGATAATGAGGTGCGTGTGCTTCTCGCGTGCTTCATTTCCACTCTAACTCCATTTATAGAGTATTGGCGAGTGGTCTAATCCCTCTGACGAGGAACGAGCCAGGCAAGGCCGCGCAGTGCGTCGCATGCAACGCCGCCTCGCCGGACAGCAGTTGGCGGACAAGCCAAGACGTATACCCAATTTCCCTAAACCGCCAGAGGAACCGACCCTCGATGTCATGGCGCGTCATCAACATCGACTTTCGAATCCCCAACCGCAGTCAACCTATGATCGAGATGAAGACATCATATCCAACCCTAGTGAAGAATATCTCGCCGTTGCCGCCGGAAACTTTTATGCTTCCCGATCACCCAATTCGCAGTCGCTTCCTCCTTTGCCCAAACATTCCCGCACTCCTTCCGTAAGCCAATACTCTGCGCACGACCCTGCACAGGCGCATTCCCGTACCTCGTCCGACACATTTGGCGTGCAATATCAACACCAGATGCAACAACAACGGCAAGACCAACGGGTACAACCCCCGACTCCGGCATCAGTCCTTAATCCATTTGCCAAACCGTTTGTGTTTGGTGTAGGACGTCCAAACCAGCTTACGGTTCCCCAACAACAACAGCAACAACTAGCCGCCCCTCCCAACGCGCCCCTACTCTCTCATTCCCCTTTGCCTTCCGTTGGTAGCAGTACCGGTGCCTGTGCAAGCATTAGTAGTCTGAATAGCCTCAACGCCAAACCCCTCAATGTTTCTGCCCCCGAGTTCAAACCAACTGGTTTCACATTCCGTCCACCTCCGGGCGTGCCGCAGATGCCGGCGTTACAAATTCCCACAGAACTCGGTTTAGGCCTGGGACTTGGTCCTACTGCGGATGGTGGTTGGGGCATCGGTGGTTCCGTCTCCCCAGGAAACCTGTTCAGCAGGCCGTTACCGCCTACACCCTCACATCCCACTGGAAGTGCTGTAGCAGGTTCCCAAACTATGCGCGAACAACAAGGCAGAGAAAAACGGCAGCGCCGCAACTCTTCCAGTGGCGATATCGGCAATACAGCCGTATTTGATGAAGGAGATAGTTTACGCTCCTTCCGGTTCCCCGTCAATATGGAGAGCCCCAAGAGCCTAAGGAGTATACGGCGATCCATGTCCGATGCATCGGTGCACCATCGTGCCATGTCCTCCTCAGACAGGGAGAAGGATCGAGGCGACCAGGAGCCATTTTCCTACGCTACGTTTTCGACGGTGGCTTCTCTGCCTTTTGTACCGTTGCCGAAAGAGATCAACGCGGACGAGGGCGAGAAGGATATGGAACTTGAGGAGGATGCAGGAGGACAGGTTAATGGGGAGGTGAGCACGTTTACGGATGACTCGACAGCCAAGAACGAGACTCGCCAGTCGATTGAGAAGGAGGAAAAGGAAAAACAAGAGGAGGGAACGAGCCTGTTCCGCTCCAAGAGACGTCCACCTCTGCCGCTCGATTTTAGACAGGAACCGACAAGGAAGAATACGGTCCCGGCTGGGCTGTTCAAAGCCCTTGCGAATGGTAACAACCGTGATGCCGATGAACGGACGAGAAAGACTGTTCGTTCGCGTTTGAGCTCGCGAGACTATTTCGACGATTGTCGCAAGCCGTCATTAGACGATATCCACATGCCACGTATTTCCGGCTCCCTCGGTCGCGACCGCTTTATCACGGATGCGCGTGGCGGACTGTTCGGTAGGAGGGACGAAAATGAGGGCAGTGGAGACTCGGATGAAGGAGACGACAAAAAGAGTTTTGACGACAATGATGTCTTTTCAACGACGCGTCAACAACAGCAACACCAGAGGCGCTCTTCTTCGTTACCTGATGATTTGCACGATGTGGAAGAGGATGATGCAGATCGGGAGTTGGTCGAATCTCCCGGCCTAGAGTTGACAACGCGCGTGGACATGCAAGACTTTGAGGAGCGATTAGTGGGCTTGATCGGGGATAGGTTTGGTGCGCTTGAGCGTGTACTGGCTGAGAGACATGATGTGCGAGAGGGCTCGACAGTCCTCAACTCCAAGACGGAGGCGATGATTGCAGATATGGTATCTTTGTTCCGCGCGCAGCTCCAAGAAAATGCATTGAGAAGCTTGGAAGACAGCCAGATGGATGCCCGTGGCGAGATGGACTTTCAGCTTATCAAGGATATCATTGACGAAGGTCATAAAGAGTTGGCGGAGATGCTGAGAACGGAAATCAAGGATACGCCTGAACATCAATCACCGACAGAACAGATCAAGGATGTCGTCGCTCATGTCGTGGAGGACGTCGGCTCTCGAACTGTCAGCGCCATCGTGGAAACTATTGCCGATTTCTCTACAAGGCAAGAAGCGGCTGTAAACCGTGTTGCCTCTGCTCCAGCCCGAGAACGTGATGCGTTGGTTGAGAAGTTGGTGAATACCCTGTCGCCCATGTTGACGGAGGGTCACGCAAACCCGATCGATTACGAGTTTTTGACGAGCCAATTGGCTCAAGCCGTTAAGCCTCACATTTCACAGCTCATCGATTTGGCATCAGACAAGCGCGAGACGGCAGGTCTAATTGTGGACCAGATTCTACCATTGTTACCTGGCCAGCCGCCGATAGACATCGATGTGCTGACGTTCAAGTTAATCACAGAAGTGCGCAGGGCAATTGCGCCGATCGATGCACATGAGATTAAGGAGCAGGTGGCTGACTTGGTTATTGAACGGTTGGATTCTAGGCTGGCTGTAAGGGATAAATTACTCAATGTTGACACGATTGCGGCGAAGCTCGTGGAAAGCGTTTCAGGCGTGGTCCAGGTGCCTGTGAATATGATACAAGGGGCACTCTCCAAGGCGATGCAAGAGCAAAAGACGGAGTGGCAGGCCCAAGTTGAAGAGCTGTCATTAAGAATAGCCGAATTGCCTGCTAGGTTGGCAGAGAGGGTGGATGGTCTGGTGGATGCGCAGGATAAGATCATGTCTAAACTTGAACAGCCGGCGGCAAAGGTCGAGGGTGAGGAGAGTATCAAGACTATTGTGACCCACGTTGAACAGCTCGTAAGCGGACACAAGGATTTACAGAGCCGCGACGAGGAGCTACTTTCATTGAACAAGGAGATTTTGGACAAGTTGCTCAGCCTTCCGGATGTGCTTTTGGCAGCTTCGAACGTATTGTCGGATTCCCACTCGGAGTTGGTAACGTCGCTCGAGTCGTCGAGGCGTGAAGTGGACGAGTTACGCAAGTTGAGTACGGATTATCAAGTTCAGGTAGCCAAAGCACGCGGTGCGCATGGACAGGTCCGCGTCGAGAAGGATGCTCTCAACGAGAAGTTGGTGTCGGCCGAGACGGACAGGGAGCGCCTTCGTGCTCAAGTCAATGAGTTGCAGTCCGAAAAGGCAGCACATACTGCCGAGATCAACGCGCTTAAGATCAGGAATGTGGAGCTCGAAGAGGCATTGTCACAAGCTTTGACAAGATTGCAGGCGGCTGACGTGTCCACGGCGGCGAGTCAACAGCGCTTGATCAACTTGGAGCAAGCTAATCATGATTTGAGTGATGAGAAGCATGCACTACAGGCGACGGTGGGCTCATGCCAAATGTTCTTCCGTAGTAGTAAAGCTGACGTAGGCGCACCATAGGTGGAATCACTTAACATGCAACTCGATTATGCTAATCGCGACAAGGAAACTGGAACGCAAACTCTCGAGCGTCTGCAGAAGCAAAATGAGGAGTTGACCCTCCAGCAGAATCACTGGGGTTCCTTGCGAGAAGCTGCCGAAAAGATTGATGCGCTAACTAACCTTATTGGCCAAGCAGACAATGAGGAGCTCAAGGAACTGCGGCTAATTCGCAACCACACCAAGGCACTGGAAACAGAGTATGCCACGTTACAGAAACGTTTCAAGGAAGCCGAAAGCAAAGTCGCCAATAGCGAGAGGGCGGCAACGACCGCTCGTCAAAGTTTGGCTCAAGCTCAGCAGCGAGCGGCAGAATGGGAGCGCCGCACGAAGGAGACCGAGGGTCAATTGGAGTTGACGCGGACGAAACTGGAGCAGGCCGAACTGACTCAAACACAGCTGCAGACTGATCTGTCGCTCGTTAGGCTTCAGCTTGAAGAACGTGAAGCGGAAGATCGCCTAACAAAGGTAAACACATTTTATTCCCATCTTGAATAGCACTGAGTATGAATGGTGAACTTCAGGACCGCGAAGCCAAGTTGCGTGAGCAAATTACAGTGCTGGAGATGAAGCTCGAGCAAGCCAAAACGCCTAAATTACCTCAAGCTACGACCGCCATGATTGCACCATCTCCATTTAGAGCATCTACCAACGGTGTTGCTCCTCGGCCCAATTCTCGTACAAGTACTGTGTATGACATGCGGTCACCTACACCAAGTCACCATCTCCGTCCCATATCCCAAGCAAGCTTTAACAGCGGAACGCCACCTTCAGGGTCCGTCTGGAACTCTATGCATGCCCCAAGACAACCATACCCCATATCCGGTTGGTCATCCGGCCAGCTGAAGAAATACCCGTACCTTGGGCCATCGACGCCCCGCGAACAACAAAATGCCCATCAGTATTATCGTGCTGCGGCACCATCGCCTACGCCAAGCACAGTATCTGCTGCACCAACGCAAGGCGAAGATGGTTGGTGGTCGTGACGGTGACTGCTAATACCATGTTTTATACATACCCCGGAGTCAAAAAATAAGTCGATGTTTTCGTACAGTAATCTCTCATAGTGGAAAGGTCATTTTTTTTTAAATCCCATATATCTCATCTATGCATTATTCCCTGACTTTAGTGGTTCTTATCATTGGATACATTTCTATTCGAACTTTTGTGTATATACCCTTATCTGTCATTTTTTCTTTCGTACACTGTCAACCAACAAGCAGCATACCTCTGATGATGGTTGATCCAATTGGTGTACAACCCAGATAAATACTCTTTCTATGAAGATACAAATTGGATATCCCAAAGACAACAAGCAAGGAATTGGTCTCAGATATTAGTTTGTTTGTACAAGTCATTGGAAGGGTTAGGGTAGTATGTGCGATTACTCGTAGTCACTCGTCACTGGGGGAATAACCAATCCTCGACGGCCTCCGTCGCTGCGTTGGGATCACTGGGCAGCCTGTACACGTAGAGCCGCTTCAGCACACTGACATCTCAGCAGAAATGCATACACGTACGATATCTTGGGTACCCAACGATCCCCCTTCAGCTCAAAGAACTTTGGAACATGGACCTCTCCGTGCTCTTCCATCCACTTACGTCTCTCGCGCTGGGCATCCTCCACCGCAGTCTTGGCCGTTGTAGCATTCTCCATATCTTTCTGAAGGATTGCTTCTGTCAATGCTGCCCATAATCTGCAGGCGGTACTCGGTAAAGAGAAATTAGAGACCGAGCAGACAGGACATACCGCTGCGACTCATTCGGCTCTTGCTCCTCGATCGGAGGTACCGTCTTCGGTGCGACATTCTGTCCGTCCTTGGCTACGTCAAATAGTATACGCTTCCTGCCGGACTAACATGGAGACGAACGCATAGGTGAAATGTTCAATACCATCCAATAGTTTCAAGTACCAACCTTTGCCATTCTCAACTCCATTACACCACTCCATTTACCAGACAATTCCCCAATTTCGGTGGTGTTCTTACGTATGTGACCAGCTATGGCGTTGTATGTGCCTGAGAAGAAACCCTGTTCACATTTGGAGATGAGCTAGACCGAGTCCAGGCGAGAAAGACGAACTTTTGTTTTGAACTCGGTGTCACAATATAGCCCATTCCTCTCATTCTTAGCAACACAATTGTCACCCAGCTCCAACACCATCCTCCCGAACAGAATGCCACGAGCGTACATGTTTGGCATAGTGATGACATACTCTAGAGGAAATGTCAAAGGTCTAAAATGTTCAGACAGATTGCGACGGACCGCCATCCTCGGGTCTACCCAGTAGTGTGACGCGGTTCTCGCCGTCCATGACTGTGGCAACACTGTTGCCGAGGAATCTGGACTTTGGCCTAAGCTCGCCAATGATATGGACGCGGTTCGCAGGTGATATGTAAAAGAAAGCGGAGATGGGTGGATGATGTGAAACTAGAGAGTTGAGTACAAAACGGAGCTAAAGGCAAGAGCTCGAAGTGTGCACCTTGCTCTGCAATGTAAAAACCTTGGGTTCCATTCGGGTAATCATATCTACATCGGAAAAATTCGCCAAGAATCGGATTGTAGCTGTAAATAGAAGGTTGGTACGTCAACGGTGGCTTGAGCACAGCGGTGATTAAGCTCACGGTTTCTTGACGCCTTTTGGCTTGATGTGCCACCCCGATAGATAATACTGCAGTACCCTGATAAAGCGTTCTTCAGCACTGTCCAGTTCGTCTGCGCTGCGGCGTGGTAAAGGAGGTTTTTTGTCAGTGTCATGGGATGAGGACAAGATGAACTTGCCCAAAGATGAGGTCAGGGTGAGACATGAAATCAGTGATCCGCTCTAGCATACTCCTAGGCTCCAGTACGAATGTCGGGAAGGTAACACGAGATAGGTCCATGCCCACTCTGAAGAAATGCGTTGGTCCGTGCTGCAGAGTACGACATGACGACGCACCGGAGCTGAGATATAATGGAGGTGATGATGGAGCCTTCATTCTCGTCTCTGGGGTTGTAGTCAGAATCTTGGTGGTAGAACATGAGGGAGGAGACGGAAGTACGGACAAGATCGATGTATCGTCTGGTTCTGTGTCAGAAGGAGGACTGCCTTCATCCTCGAGCGGAGGGCGTGGTTTGACGGCCCGAGTGATATGAGAGCCGGCCTGGCTAAATAGGCCCATCATCTTCGCAAGAGAAAAAGATAACGACGGAGGCAGACGGGCGATGGATGAGGACCGGTAAAAGTAGTGAAGGAGCTAATTCAAAATGCGGTCAACTACAACTAGTTGAATACAATCTTCGTTGAACCCTTGGGAACAGGTATATCGTCCCGATAAAATGCTCCATACGCGCCGTGCTCCTTTTTCTTTATCGTCATCGGAAACCTTTTCAGCCCCTCGTAGTCGAACCCGCCCTCGCGCAGCACCCTCGCAAATTCACCCGCCAGTGACCGTTCGTGGTTTTCACCAGTGAAGAACGTGATTGACTTGCCGCTATTGCCACCGCGGCCTGCGTCGCACAGCCTCAACATCATTAACAAGCTCGGCACCAGAGACACTCACCGGTACGGCCAATCCGGTGGATGTAATCCTCTATTGTCAGAGGAAATGTGTAATTGATCACAGCCCCTACATTAGGTATATCCAGCCCCCTCGCTGCTACATCCGTGGCAACCATCAAGTTTACCTGACCGCTCTTGAACATTCCAAGCATCTCCATTCGGGCGTTCTGCGACATGTCACCGTGTAAAGCGGAGACGGTATACCCCTGACGTTTTAGCATCTGTTCCAATCGCGCCGCTTCCTTTTTATATAACGCAAAAACCAGAGCGCGCGAGTCCGATGAGCCAGTTGGCTTCTTTTTCAGAGACAGGGAGCGCAATGTGTCAAGCAGGAGCGAGCTAATTCAAACAGGATGAGCTTGACATCACGGCGGTCTGTTAAGGAACGGACTCTTTCTGTCGTGAATCGTCAAGCACTTGAAGAATTTGTTCGACTCGACTGTTGGCGGTCAAATCATCACTTCCAACGGTAACTCTGATCGGATTGCGTTGGAAAGTGCTTGCCAGTCGTCTAACCGCTTCCGGCCATGTAGCGCTGACTGCAAGTCATATAAACTTTTTTTTTTAAATCTAGATTTACCCCGTTCACTCACACATCATCGTTTGTCGCTCAGTGCCTTGCTTGGTACTTAAAATAATGGTCCGGATATCGTTTTCAAATCCTTTATCCAACATTCGATCTGCTTCATCCAGTACAAGATAATCCACGCTATGATGACACTTGTGTCAAAACGTCAACGAGAGTTAATTATACTTACCCTCCTAGATCACAGGCGCCCTCTTGCATCAAGTCCAATATCCGACCCGGGGTTCCAACAATAATTCTAGTCGTCATCCCGTCCTTGGCCTTGCTCGCGTTACGAAGCATTTTTACCTGAGGCTCTTTGGGTACGCCTCCGAACACAGCAACACTAGCTATGTCAAAAGGTTTGCCCAGGGCAGAAAGAGTGTCGTGTGTTTGGATAGCCAGCTCACGTGTAGGGGCGACTACTAGCACCGATACCGTAGATGTCGACTTTTTCTTCTGAGTCGCTGGACATCTCACTAGACGTGCAAGAGCCGGGATGCCAAATGCCAGGGTCTTTCCGCTGTGATCATCAGTCACTTCGATGTCAATGTCAAACTCGAGCCTACCTTCCTGTCTCAGCAATCCCAACAACGTCGTAGCCTTTAAGGGCTGATGGCCACGTACAAGCTTGTATGGGCGTGGGCTCTTTAAATCCGGAGAAGGCAGTTCGAAGTTGATCTGGTATATCCAATTGTGCGAATGAAATCGTAGGCGTCGGATTTTCTACGCCCGATGGCGCATCGATAGTAATAGCATGCTTAATCAGGAACTCTGAGACTTTCTCGGGCGAAGGCGATGTCTGGTTTAATTCCGTTCCATTTTCCTCTGGTTCGGAGAGAGTAGCTGATAGAGATGTCTCCAAATTTTCCTCGTTATGCTTCTTTTTCTTTTTCTTCGCCTTCCATAGTTCAAAAGGGTTTTCATCGATGGTATCATCCCGATTACGCCTTTTCTTATTCTTTCTGCTAGAAATTTCGTCCGCTGGATGCCATAATGACAATAAGTACAATCCAAGCGGTCAGTAGACGGACTAACGTTGTATGTGGACGGATGCCGATGATTCAGGCTCTATCTCTCGCTTCTTCTTCTTCTTTGGGTCGTCAGCTGAGAAACGCAAAATCAGCAGGTCGAGTCGGTCTGTCGGTCGGTGGAAATGCTCACTTTTTTGGCTGGATTGGCTCGTGCTGCTCGCCTTTTCGCTTTCTGAGTGTTTTCTCTTCTTTTTCTTTTCCTCCTTTAGATGTTCAGGGGCTAAAAGTTGAAGTTGTCAATCGGGAAACCCATAAGCTACTAACATAAATCAAGCATACAGTCAACCTGTGATGACACATCGGCTTTGCAACGTTTCTTTTTGTCATTCTCTTATTATAAATATGAGAAACTTGTATCGGGGGGTGAGCGCAGAGTACCCTCACCTTGCAAATCTTTATGTCTATGCTTCTTCCTACTGATATCCCCCAATATCATGGCTCTTGCAACCTGGAGAAATTTTGGTTTCAGCATACTTCCTGATTTGGGAACATGATTATGCCGGACCGAATATCCGGTCGCCATTCTTTATGCTCCCCCAGGCGACGGGTTCGCTGACTCGCCTGCCCCTGAGTCCCGTGTGTCAGGCGAGACGCCCGCTGTCTGACGCACTTTTGTTTGACAACCCCACTTAGCTGTCCACACGAGGCTTCGAGGTACATAGCCATATGTCAACCATCAGGCGCTGCTAGATTCAGTCTCACTCATCACCACAGGCCCTTTCCTCCCCTCTTTGATGCATGTTCTTCATCCGCTATCGGTCCTAGTCGTTACAGCTCTAATTTCTGCTCCGACATGTGTAATTGGTACGTTGCACCTCTCGTAACTGCCCTCTTTGACCGGTCTGTGGAATGACTGCGAGAAGCACGTAGCTCACACGCTCGACCACTCAAGAGTTTAAGCTATCCTTTGACTCATTCGCTCGAGATTCTACCAAGGTTCAATACAAGTTCCGATTCCAATTATAAACGTGATATATTCTCCGATCCAAGGGCCCTACGCCACGATGACAACTTCCGACTTATTCTGTCCGCATTTGACGAGACTTTTCATCTTCATCTTCGCCCTAATGATCACTTAATTCATCCCGCTGCCCGCCTTACGTACTACTCGACTACACCTGACGGACGCTCGACCCACAAGCAGACGATACCCCTCCTACGTGAAACGGTGAAGGCTTATTGGGGCGAAGTTATTGCAGCCTATCATTCACCGACACGCATGCGTGAAGACGCTGCTCGCGTCGTACACTATTCCCATCCTGCGGACCTTGGGTTCGCTCGTATTATGATTCACGACCAAGGTAACGGTGATCTAGGAGTTGCACCTGAGTATGAGGGTGCTTTCTCCGTCAACGGGGAAATATATCATATTATGACTAAAAATAATTATCTGCGGCGAAAACATCCATCAGATCCCTTACTAGTCGAACATACTGGCATAGACTCGGGTCTTGTAATTTGGCGCGAATCAGATGTCATGACACCAACAGAAGAGTATACCGTTCTCCACGGGGGGCTAGATACCGGTGAAAGGATTCCTGATGCGCAGGTGTGTGGCCATGACAGGCTGAACTATAACGCTCCCCGCGAGAATCCCTTGTTTCAAAATTCTTCACCATCAACTCGGTGGGCGGAACCCTTCTGGGGAGTTTCTGGGGATCGTATATTGTATGCCCGTGACGATGTTGCATCTGGCGGTAATGGAATGAATACAAAGTACGTCGGAAGATGTAACTTGTTAGATGTATTAATCGTGGACATCAACAGCTTTGTGAACAAAATAGGCGAGACAGCAGGGTGTCCTACGAGCCAGAAAGTGGTAAGCTCTCATGGTCTTGAACCAGGCCACACTTCATATGAGATAGGTTTACATGGGTGTTGCTGCCGATTGTGAATATGTCACAAGATACGGAACACAAGATGATGCACGGAAGGCAATCCTAGTTAATTGGAACACTGCCAGTGCACTGTACAAGGTTTGTTATGCCTTATCCCTACCTACGTATCCTACAAAAAGCGCATAAATATATTTAGAACACCTTCAACATAAGTCTGGGTATCGTTGAACTTCAGGTTCAATCACCAAAGTAAAATCCAGACCTATCCTTGCAATCGTCTGGCTCACCATCGTAGTTGCCCATCTCAACCAGATCCTAATCTTCCTTGGAATATCCCGTGTTCAAATACCGAGCTGGGCGACCGCCTTTCAATATTTTCAAAGTGGAGAGGCCAGAAGGGCCAAGATGGCGCAGGTCTTTGGCACCTGATGAGTGGTTGTCCATCTGGAACGGAAGTAGGGATTGCTTGGCTTGCAACCCTGTCTGTTGCGTAACTTTCTCCCTCAGTCGTCCACTGACTTGCCCCCAGGTGTCAGACGGATGTTACACCCGGAAGCTCGAATGAGTCGGTTTCTGGTACGGCAGTGTCAACATACGGTCGGACAGAATGGCAAGTCATCGCCCATGAAATCGGTCATAATTTTGGAGCAATAGTGAGTGGCAAGTTTTGACCGACGGTAATTCGTCACTGACTGTAAAATATAAAGCATGATGTATGATCAAACTTTAATGATTCCGTCGCCTTGTTAACGCCTCATTAGTGTGGTACTGGCTGCAACAACACCAGTCCCTGTTGTCCATTATCGACTACAACATGCGATGCTAATTCCCAGTTTATTATGAGCCCCGTTTCACAATCCATGGAGAAGACATTCTCTCCCTGCAGTCTTGGCAACATATGTACGTCCCTTGGTAAATATTTCATTCCCCCGTTCAACTTGGCGTCCTAGGTTCTTTACTGGGAGGTGGAAACACGCTAACGGCGAGCTGTGTGGTCGATCCAGACCCAAAGAAGCAAATTATATCGCTTCAAATGTGCGGCAATGGTATCATTGAAAGTGGAGAAGATTGTGACCCCGGAGTTGGGGTATCATCCGATTGTTGTGACGCCGCGACATGCAAGTTTAAACCTGGCGCCGTTTGTGACCCTACAAATAGCCCTTGTTGCACCTCGCAGTGTTCCTTTGCGCCATCAACGCAAGTTTGTCGTCCGGCAAAAGACACGAAATGCGACTTTGCGGAAATGTGCACCGGAGATTCATCTGCTTGTCCACCGGATCGTTTCGCGCCGAATGGTTAGTGCCAACGTCTAAATATATCCTGACTAAGAATGTGCTAACACCGAGAACAAAGGCGAATCCTGTGGTACTCGTCTTAACTGCGCATCGGGACTTTGCACATCGCCTTCTTGTGCGTGTATTAGATCTGACCAGAATATACACTAATGTACTGATCGCTCGCGATGACAGTGCAATGCCAATCGATTGGCAGTTCAATGGGATATAACAAGTCCTGTCCGATTCACGGGGACAAGTCTTGCCAGGTGTCATGCCAAGATTCAACAATTGCCAACACATGCGTACTCCTCGGTGCACTCCTTGTGGACGGATCTCCTTGCGGTACGTTGTTTTTAATCGCAGCGCCGCAGCGCCTTGATAATCACGTTTGGGGAAGGCTATGGTGGAACGTGCAGTGGCGGAAAATGTCAGTCAGGTGGCGTGATAGACACGATAAAGGTAACAGTCTTGTAATCCCAATATTAGTTTCCCCATGTGTTGATCAGGCATGTGAACCAGGCATGGTACTCGCAGAATCTACAGATTGCGATTCCCGTCACTATTGCTATCGGCATCGCAGTGCTGCTCCTATTATGGGTGTTCGCTAGAGGTTCGTTCGCAATAACTGTTTATCACAAGAAGTTCAATCTAATATTTATAGCTATCATGCATTGCTGCATGGGTGAGAGGAGGTCCGCGATTAAGGCACGAACCCTGCGTCACCACGGGGGAATCCCAAACTATACCAACGGATATCCTCGACCACCAATGAGAAGTGTACCTCTCACGCCTAGATCAGGGTATGTCATTTATTGTCTCAAGTTCATATCGTCGGAGCCCGATATAGTCCTAGTGCACTCTATAACCGCGTTCCATCTGAGGTTGATCACTCACGTCGTGAGCGGTAATCAAAGCCAGCCAAATTGGGTAGACGACACCGCGTATAATGGAGGACGATTCACATGGGATGATGATTGGGGTGCCGTTGTACCATACTGTCTTATATACCTTTTTTAGGTTGGTGTAAAGATCCGTGAAATGGATTGCATATTTATGTAAACTCCACGGGCGACAACAATCATTAATCCCCCCCATCGTTGAATTGATCGGATTTGGATGTAGTGATTATCAGCCGAACAAGGGTCAACCAGCGTGACCGCAGCGGAGTCCTTGCCAATGTCAAGAGGGTAGACTGTCGTAACAGATCCACTGCTCCCTAGTGGCGTTGCCACATGCCATACAGCAAAAGTATAAACTAGATTAATTAAAGTACGCCAATAGCATAAGTGATCAACATCAACACCTTCCACCATCCCAGAATGGCGGTGTGAGCGATCCTGCGCGGGAATTAAAAACATGCTCAAAAAAGGAACAAGTTGAGGGATGGCGTTCGCGTGGGCTAACTTTCTTAAGTGATAACCTTCCACGGTGCCAGGTAATGTCCAGGTGCCTTTAGATTTTCCTAATTACGGCAGTGACGGAAGTGCGGACAGTGTCTTGTCGTGGGTGTACAGGTGGCGTTAACGTCGGCGTTTGTCGGAGGTTCTTTGCAATAGAAGGGTTAGAAGGGTTTGCATGACAAGGACTTACTCTTTAGGAAGGGTTCTCAGGGAAGGTTCATTGATACCTTGAAGACCTAAAGGGCCAGCCGTGAATGAACGTGAACACACGGGTTATATTAAGGAAGTCAAATGTAGCAGGAGTTGCCAAGTTAAGTTAAGTTTTGGGTTAAGTCGAGCACGCTAAGACCAGAACGGAGGAGACGGTGAATAGGAATAGAGAAAGGGGCTATGTTGTGTCCAACAGGTATCAAACATTACTAGGACGTATGATTATGATGCGGTGGTCACTCGCAATAAATAGGAGACCCCATTTCTTGGCTGCGATTTTAATCTGATGGAACAAAGGTTCTGCGAGGGAAACGCACCATGCCGTTTCCGTATTGCCGCTGTCGCCTGGGCGTAAAAAGCTCCGAGGGTAACAAACTGTGAAGTCTGAATGCTACCACTATTTAATGTAGACTGATGATCAACGATAGCGGACATATTGACGTTAATTGGATGGAATAACTGATTAAAAGTATCGTGATGGATTACGCCCTGCTAGACGGAAAAAGTTGATAGCGATAAAGTTATCGAGGCCGTCCCAACGTCTGCAAATTAGGTTACACTTACGCTACATCACATTCTAACACAAATAAGACATGTGTATATATTGGGCAAAATTGCCATTACGCTAGTTCTGTGGTCTCTTCTCGAGAATGCCGTCAACGATACCAAAGTCCATTGCCTCTTGCGCTAAACTCAAACGGCGTTAGGCGTTGTAACCATACAATTGAAATACCCACCAGTCATATAATAATCGCGCTCGAGTGCCTTCTCTATTGACCCGAATGAGTCATGCTAATTCCAGCGTGAAAGGTACATACCAAAGCGTGCCAAACCCTCGGCCACCGTTTCACCTTCCCTTCCACAATGACTTTGGTATATGCCTGTTAGTAGCTGCCGAACGCGGAGAATTTCCTTGGCATGTATGGCAATGTCAGATGCTTGGCCTGACGCTCCTCCAGATGGTTCTTGAAAGCAGACTTAATGTATCGGGGGCAGCAAATGATGCGGAAGAGACATACGATGTATCATGATGCTAGCATTCGGAAGACAATGCCTCTTTCCTCGCTCTCCGGCAGCCAGAAGCAAAGATCCCATAGAGGCTGCCATTCCGAGGCTGTAGGTATGAATGGGAGAAGACACATACTACGCCACATTATTATAAGCAGGGTACCAGTCGTGGCAATCTCAAAGCTCACTTGCATCTGGGTCTATATCAATATTTTGAATGCCAGGATAAAAATGTAAAGCATACCGTGTCATATATAGCGAGTCCCGCAGTTACACTTCCGCCCGGTGAATTGATGTATAGATGAATCGGTTTCGAAGAGTCTTCTGCCTCTAAGAACAAGAGTTGTGCGACAGTTAGCGTCGAGTCTGAATCTCGTATCTAATCATAAGCACTGTCAGCGTAACCAGATACAGGATTAATGACATACTGGCCCGTGAAGCATTATTACTCGTTCACGCAACAGTCGAGAGAAAATGTCATATGAACGTTCACCCCTGCCCTGCAAATTGTTCAGTTTTCTGGGGCAAACGTAGGAATGTTCCGTACGGTCTGCTCAATAACGATTGGCACAAGATTGGCGGAAGGTGGTGCTTTCCAGTTGTCCTGAATTTCGCGCAATGACTGGCCGGCCAATGGATGGAAATGACGCCTGGCCGTGGACGATAGGGCGCTGCGTGTAATTGGCAATGGTAGTCGGGCAAGCATGGTGTGGCGGGTCCGGGTGCAACACGTGACCGGACGCGTTCAAGCCTCGCCTTCGCCTCGTCCTCCCACGCGCCGGCTTCAAGCATCCTCTACCCTTCGCAAACAAAAGCCATGAGAAGGTCGACCGAGGCACCCATGGACTTCCAGTGGACAAATCGTCCAAATACCAAACCCGTATGGGCTACAGTTACCAACGACCCAAATACGCCCCGAAAACGTGAGTAAGGAACAGTCTTCGTCATATTAACTCACATTACTACAGGATCTCATGATGATTTAACTTCGTCAACTCCTACGTTAGGAACCGCTGTAGAGCCAACCTTTGGTTCAAATCAGAACATACCGTTCATTTTCTCGCCAGGTCAACTTCCTCAGAAGGCGCCCAATCCACAGCTATGGATACCGCCAGCTCAGTTCTCACCGGCAAAGGCATTTCCACCACCAACAATCGAAGAAATAAGGGATGTAGATATGTCTGATGCTAGTCCTGGTAAAACGGAAGAGACTGGCAAGGAGGGCAGAACTATAGCGTTGGGTGCTCTAAGAAGAATCCACAATTTGCGACGGAAAGCCAAACTTGCGAAAAAGCAGAGACGAGATGGTGACAGTTCGGACGACGAGGAACTAGACAGCGACGACGATTCCAGTTCTATTTCCATGGCACGCAGTGCATCTAATCATTATACCCTAAATCTGCCAGGACCATCAATTCTCCAGCCTGATATGCCTTACGTTCTCCTTGGGTATGCCTTGCTAATCTTTCCAACATATTACTCTAATTTCAAGCAGGTATTTGCAATTCTTTTTCAACCTCTCCCTAATACTCTTGTTCCTATACCTTGTTATGCAATTCATTCTTACTGTACAACGGGACGTGGAACAACGGATTTCGGGATATTCGATGGGCAAGTGCTCCCGTTCCTTTATGTGATTGTTATCCTGATACCTAAATATTAATTACAGAAATAATACAAGAGATATCACTGTGTGCTCTGCAACACAGGGATAACTTGTGTTCCACAAATCCTGTACCAGCGATGGTTCGGCAATGTAGTAATTGGGAAACATGCATGAATCGTGATCCAACCGTTGTTGGGCGTGCCAAAGTAGGTGCTGAACTTATTGCCGAAGTTGTCAATGGTTTCGTAGAGCCGATCAGCTGGAAGACTCTGGTGAGATCCCCTCCCCCCCCCCCTTTCTCCTGACCCGCTGGTTTATGGGAGCTATTCATCAAAGGTTTTTGTTCTGACCTCGCTATCATTCCTGACCATCTTCATCAATACGTTGCTGTCACTCTATCGATCTCGTCACCATCCTAACTCCGCGTCGTCACAAGTAGCATATCCTGCCCCTCCGTATCCCCCGCACCCCCCACATCATTATGGCAGTTTCCTCCCACCAGGACCTGAAGCTGGATGGTCTTCGTTATGGAAAACAGGAGATGAAAATATGCAAAACGCAACCAGGCGGCGACGTTTGGAGGGTGGTGTTTCTGTGAAGGTAAAATAGACGACGCCCGTTTATGATGTCTCCCACACTATTTATAATATGACATAGTATGATCCTTGATGCAACAAAACTCCTTTTCCCCTTCTGTCCTAAGAGCCTGGTAGTGAAGTATTTGGTAAGTACCTTCCTTAATTGTCCATCGTTGAGAAGGGTCAGCGCATTAATATAAATACGAATACAAAAGGTTATCGTCCAATGGATCAACAACCTCGTAATTTTTCCCAGACACGCTTAGCGATAACGCGTCGTTACTGCCAAGCCTGGACTTGGTATCTCATCGTTGATCATCTAATGCGGATGTATGTAGGCGCCGGAGCTTCTGGCATACTTAAATATGTCACGAGCCTGAAAAACTGGCATGGAGCGTGATTGTCGGGTAGAGCCGCGGGGATCAAGATGGTGCCGAATTTCTACCAGGGTCGTGCACCAGCTAGGAATCTGATATGAGGTCTTGAGGCCTGATCTGGTGTGTTTCTGGTAACCAGCGTGTTCCTCCCATCCGGACTCTGTTGAGCCCATCAGTCGAACCAGGTTTTCCGTGCGTGTCTAGCGACACTCCTGCATCCCATGTGCCAACTTTCCCAGTGTCTAATGCAGAATTGACGAACCATCAGATCTACTATTACTAACTCCATGCCACTGTACGCCTAAGAGCTATAAGTATTGGCATCAGAAGATGCCAAATACGGCCTGCACACAAGGTGCACTCAATATAAGGCATGATTTCCACGCAGACATCTGGTTAACTGGATGCCCGCCGTTTTCTAATGGGAAACTCATCGTATGACTTTAAGAAGAAATGCTGTGCATGAGAAAAGACCTCCAGTTCGACTGGGGTCCTCGAAAGATCGCAGATTCTACTTATAAAATGACACAAAGTCATGGTAGATCGTACACTTAACAAACTTCCATCCAACGTTCTTTGGTACGAGACGGCGTAATATTCCGTCAAAGTCATTTGCCAGTCTTCAATGGTGCTGGCGCAGCCGCTTTTATTTCTTCATTTTTCTGATCGGAGAATTGCAAATGGTTGAGGGCCCACCATATATTCGTAATTAATGTTTCCCTCGTACCTTTTGTTTTGCCCTTAAGATCTCGGCATCACTAGTAGGAGTGGTCAAACTACCCCTGCGAAGCACCAAAGAAATAACATCTGTACAACGACTTACCTCTCTTTCCTCTTTGCGAGAGAAGAGGCGCTCTCTTTAGGTTTCTTTTGGCCTCCTGCCTTCTTCAGGGCTCTCTGACGGTCCCGTTCTCGTTGGTCACCTCCTAATAATCACCAGTACTTTGGGTGAGTTGGACCAATTCTCACAAGGTGTAATATCAACGGAAGTATAAAGGCAAGCAAGACTTACTTGTCATCTACCTCTGGATTATAAGTCACTGGATCGTAGGCTCGAGAAAAGGTGTCCTTGCGGTCGGTTTTTGGTCGGAGTATATCGGAGTTTATATTTAACACACACACACACACACACACACACACAGAACAATTATGTAATCACTTGGCAATACTTATGGAACAATGTTCTGATGGCAGGCGGTGATACAGTTGATCGATTTTAACAAGCGGACAGGTTTGAAACGCTACTTCAGGACAGGGTGTCGTAGGTGCTGTCAGCTTCGACCCTTGTTTATTTTGGGGATATAGTACTCGTGATTGACTTTACCTTCATTATCATCACCGATTGATTTCGGCTCATAACCCCAGTAAGAGGGTGCCACCCATAAACCGGCTGCACGGCGGAGGTGCATTATTATATGGAAGGCTAACATTATCGAGATTGTGCTTCGTTGGCGATGTGCTTGCTAGAGCAGTGCAATGCTTCGGGGCATCAAATAGAACAGCACATGTGGCAGTAGGTACATTTAATCCGAAGCTTCCGTCCCCGGAAAGACCCAGAAGCGTAACTACTGCGTATCACCGCTTGAGAAGCACATTACGCCCGCTGGCGAAATAGGCCGCACGATAATGCTACATGCCCATTCCCTTGGTATCAAGAACTTGTGTAGGCGGACGAAATAGGCTCGCTTGCCATTTTTGGTGTACCAAGGGTTCGCGTATGGATTGCTTGTGTCCGGACCGGGGATCCTCGTGTGTTCGACTACGCGAGTTTATTTAGAATGCGCCTCGTGCCTGCCCTCATGCGACTGCTGTGGGTCAAAAATGATGCCGCTGTCGTGGATGTTAGGCTTGGCAATGTCAAGGAATATAATTGTAACTGTGGTACACCCTGACAATAAACAGATGCTATACCACGCTGTTGTGCTGACGGTCCTCGGCGAATCAGGGACAGGTATGGATGGTTTTAAGAAGCTGTTGTGCTGTACCGCTGTTCGACGGAGAAAGAGGTGTTGCCTATTTAACCGATCGTGCACTGCAGGCAGTATACTCTATCAATTCATTATAGGCAACTGAACGGCAGGAAGTCCAGGGTGCAAGAATGACACCGAAGCCAGGAATACCGTTGACGTGTATCGTCTAATCGTCGCTGTCCGCGGGTGGCGAGAAGGCCAAGGTTGCTTATATATGGGATAAGAAGAGTTGTTGGCGAATGACCTTGACTCACGGTACCGCAGCGAAAAGTAGTTGCCGCGTATGAATAGATCAGACTGATAGATTGTGTGACCAAATACGAGTCATGACAGTGCCATGACGTGCCTGTGCTCAGAAGCCAGAATAGGAAGCATTGCTGACATCAGCAATCGAGGTCTAGATCGCAGGTCTCCCCAGAGAGCCGGGGCGACGGAAAAGATGTGCATCACATCCGAGATCCTGAATCGGGTTCATTCAGGCCGAAGACGTATCATGCCTAGAATGGCAATGGAACGGCAATCTGCGCTGGCAAATTGATCCAAGATTTGTAGACCCTTCTAAAGCTAGAGCGTGAACTTAATTGGCTTGTGTTGGTCACGAGAGAGGCCGTCCATTACACAAGCGGCCTTATATGGGTCGGGGCAAAGCGCAGAGTGATCTTCATTGGTTGAGGGCGTGCCGAATAAGCTGCTTTGGCTGAGTCTGAGTCTTATGGATCTAGATTGAGTAAGGTAGCCGATGGCAAGCGGCGGAGACGGTCTAAATACGGCAGAACAAAGGCACGCGGGTTTCGATGCGAAGATGACATTCAAATGACATCTTAAACTTCCCTGCAACGCGAGATGCAATCTCGTTTTACTTCCAGGTTGATCGCCATGATCGTGCGAGGGGAGCCGGTTGTTGGGCCCTGATCTCTCTCCCGTCTCAACGATATATATATTTACGCAGCATCCTTTGTATGAGACTTTTCTCCCCCCTTCTTCCCCAGAGCTACTCCATCTTCCCTCCATCGTCGTCCTCGTCCACGACGTACCCTCCTCCTCCATGGCCCTCAGACACATGTCCCGTCCCTCTGACAGGGATCGTATCCACGACCCGCCAGCGGTCGTACACAATATCATGCACTCGTCCCATCCTCCTCACCTGAACGGCGTTTCGGCCATCGTGCCCAATCCCCCCTCCATTTCAAATGGGTCAACCCATGCCAACGCCGTTGTTTCTCCTGCAGTGGCAACTGCGGTGCCCAGCACAGTTGGGGCTCCATCAGCATCAACTATCATACACAAATTAAACGTCGCCAATGAGCAAACGTGGCTCTTAGTTGGTATGCCATTGTTGTCTGATCATATCGACAAATATAGATTAATGCTGTGCGGTCCGTGGTTTCACAGGGCGAGTCGCCGAGCAAATGGGAGATTTGGATCACGCGCTTGCCGCGTATGAAAATGCCCTGCGGCACAACCCGATGTCCCTAGCTGGACTTACGCAAGTCGCAAGCATCGCTCGGATCAAGGAAAACTATCCTAAGGTGATTAATTTTTCTTACCTGTCCTTGCGTCCCTACACTCTCCGTTTTGATGTCGGGCATTTACATATCCGCGGATAACCCGCTACTTTTCCTTATTTACTTCTGCTTGCGTTTCATCTCAGATCCGCTGATCCTGATCTGACACACATGACGTAGGCTGTAGAGTTCTTCCAGCGTGCCCTCAGTCTTCAGGAAGATAACGGCGAAGTATGGAGTGCATTAGGTAAGTGATGTTACGTATTTGATTTCATGAGACTATCATCTTATATCCCTTAGGCCATTGTTATCTGATGCAGGATGACCTTCAGAAGGCATATTCAGCTTATCAACAAGCCCTCTATTTGCTTCCCAATCCTAAAGTGCGTCATTATTTATAGCACCAGGTGAAATTATCAACTTATCATTGCGATTAGGAGGATCCCAAGTTGTGGTATGGTATTGGGATACTGTACGACAGGTAT
The DNA here is from genome assembly GCA_001691755.2 of Amanita polypyramis BW_CC. Lineage (NCBI taxonomy): Eukaryota > Fungi > Basidiomycota > Agaricomycetes > Agaricales > Amanitaceae > Amanita > Amanita polypyramis. Next base: position 64,226 of record JNHY02000006.1, on the reverse strand, counting down.
GGGTCGCTCGATCATGCTGAGGAAGCTTTCTCGTCGGTGCTTCGTATGGATAAAGGTGTGCACTTTTCTTGAATTTTTAGCTTGGCGGCCGTCTTGATTAATGCAAGACTTAGATTTTGACAAAGCAAATGAAATTCTTTTTCGTCTGGGCATAATTTACAAGCAGCAGGGGAAGTACGATGAGTCATTGGCCTGCTTTGATCGCATTCTTCGAAACCCCCCAAGCCCTTTGGCGCACGCAGATATTTGGTTCCAAATTGGGCATGTATACGAACAGCAGAAAGATGTATGTTTTCGTTAAATGCCTTGTGCAATGTCTCTGATTTTCTTGCAGTATCTTCAAGCGAAGGACGCCTATGAGCGTGTTGTACACGATAATCCAAAGCACGCAAAAGTATTGCAGCAATTGGGCTGGTTATACCATCAAGATGGCTCTTCTTTCCAAAATCAGGACCTCGCAATTCAATATCTAACCAAAAGTCTCGAGCTAGGTGAGTATAACATTCATCGCATGAGCGGCAGATCATTCAATGCAATAATGCAGATTCCGCAGATGCTCAAAGTTGGTATTTGCTGGGCCGAGCGTACATGGCTGGTCAGAAATACAACAAAGCATATGAGGCATATCAGCAAGCTGTATACCGCGACGGACGTAACCCCACTTTCTGGTGCTCGATTGGCGTCTTATATTTCCAAATCAACCAATATCGCGATGCGCTAGACGCGTATTCACGGGCAATCCGTATAAATCCGTATATTTCTGAAGTGTGGTTTGATCTCGGAAGCCTCTATGAAAGCTGCAACAATCAAATCTCGGATGCCATCGACGCCTATGCTCGTGCAGCGGAGCTAGATCCAAACAACCCCGCCATCACTCAACGTCTGCAATTATTGCGCAATGCTCAAGCAAACGGTGGTCAGATACCAGCCGCTCCTGGTCCTCAAGACGTACATCCTACAGCTTATGCCAACACGACTATTCATGCGCCCGGTCTCAGTGGCCCCCCTCTGTTATTGCAGCCTGCTAATCACAGGCCGCTATTCCGTGCTGACTCCCGCGGCCCTTCAGGAGAAATATCACTTCCACCACCGTCACAAGTTGGGAATAATCATAGTTCACCTGGACCCTTCAGAGGTGCTCCTCCTCCAGTGCTATTAGACGAAACACGGCATATGCCGCCGCACACACCGCTCGCACCAATGGAGGTGGATCGCCCAGCACACCATACTCGTGACTATCCTTCTTCGCGCGACACTTCTTCTCGCGGTCCTCTGGGTCACCAAGGTTTGCTACTGCAACATTCTCTTACGCAATCTCAAGTTAGTCCTGATGAAGTCCGCAATGGGAGTCGTCACCACCACGATCCACACTTCACACGCCCTAGAGCGTCTTCACGTTCAACATCCCCCCCTATTCACGGTCCTCGTTCTCCACAGTTTTATCCACCCGCTCGACAACCAATTGGGCCCGCCCAGGCAACTCCTGTTCCATCTCAAAGATCCCCTCGAACTTCGTATCCACCCCCACACGAGAGTAGTCGTACGATAGAGCAAGAGCTCGCATGGGATAGACGTGTTTCTCATCCTGAGCAGAGAGACTGGGAACATGATCGTCGCCGGTCGGAGTACCTGCCCCAGCAAGCATCCTTCCACCCTCGTTCCCCTGCGCAGAGTATGCACCGGCCTCATAGCCCAAGAGAGCTCTCGCCGCGGCCCCATGCAAGGTACTGGGAATCGAAACCCCCATCTGGCCCTGTCCCGTCTTATCCTGCACAGAGTAGATCATCACCTCCTCCCGCCCCTCTTGAACATTCCACGCGACGCTACGACCCAAGATATGACGGGCGAGATGCGAGAGAGTACGAAACTGACCAAAGAGTAGACGGCCGTGCATATGTGTCGTCGCCAGATGGTTACAAGCTTACCTCTCGCACCCAAGCTTATGTGACTCCTGGTACGACCTCCAGAGGATCGGAGAGCCCATTGACAGCACCCGGTGAAAGTCGTCGTCGTCGAAATGCCAAGGACAAAGAATCGGACATAGCCCCCCAGTTTGCACTACCGCCTCTGCCTCTTTCATCCAACTCGGCAGAACCAGTAAAGGCTAGCAGGAAGAGGAAGCCGAAACGACCCAAGGATGAACCTGTGGGTTCGGAAACTCCTAAACTCGTTCCCATCGATCGTCCCATGTCTAAGTTGCCACCAGTTCACAAGCAGGGTTACCCGAAAGTGACCACACCGGAACCTGTGAGCTCGAATGGCTCGTCTAGATCTCTACAACCTTCGCCGACGGGTGCAACTCCGCGACCGCCATCAAGGGTGCTTGATGAAGAATATGATGAAGGTGTGGCTGATGCTTTGATTGGCTTGGCTTCTATGGCTGGGCCGCAGGAGCAAGCTGGCCACTCCCCAACTGCATCTTCCGGTAGCCGACATAACAATCCTTCACCTCGACCAGTACCCTCGCATAGAAACTCTGTGTCATCAAGCAGAAGTCGGGCCTCTCCTCCAGCTCAGTCAGCTACCCTGAAAAGGCCTCTGAGCCCTGGACCAGATGATTCCTCTGACAACAAACGTTCCAGAACGGACATAATGAAGCAGCGTCGACTTTCCTCGCCAACGGGTAGACATACTCCCATCTCTTCATCAGGCCCTTCTCCAACGCCTTTCCGAACGCAGTCGACTCACTTACCCGACTCCCGCCAACATCATGAGCCATATTCCTCTAGTCCTCAACTAGTAGCTGTTGTACTACCTCCGCACCCACAGCCCAAAGGTCTATCAAGTCATAGCAATTCATCGGCGCCAATGCTCCCCCCGATTGCGACACTATCCCCTACATCAGCATCATCGCCAAACGGCGCGAGTGACCGAGATCGTGATGATCGTATGCAAGTGGACGGGAGCAGGTCATCGTCACCGCCTTCGAAATCTAAATTGTCAGAAGTTATGCATCCTACTACGCGTTCACCTACATCAAAGTCCTCGCCATCATCGGATAAGAAAGAGTCATGATGACTGATACATTATCTTATTCGGAGTCCTGCTATATGTTTTGGTATCTCACTTTCGTTATAGAATTTATACAAATAAATGTGATCAGTATTTGAGTATATGATAATAACGATGTGCTAGAGTAACTTGGGAAGGGCATCTCGATCGATTCTAATGGCACTGCACTGCCAGTAGTGATCATGATGTTTGAAGAATTACTTTCGGGGTTCTGAATCGTACGTACAGAGTACTATATGTCTTGGCAACTGCATCGCTGTGCAAATCGGTATCTGATGAACAAACACATGGTACCACACTTTCCAAATGAGCTACGGTGTGAGGGACGGAGAACATGCTGAATCCTTCGGCAAGGTAGTGCTGACCCTGTTCACTCAAGGGTAATTGAGCTTTGCTAACTTTTTCTGAAGTTAGATGGGCGTACCGTCGTAGGGAGATCCGTAGGTGAGCGCTGGTGCGCTCGTGTTTCGCACAGTGCCCAATGGCGTTATGAACCATAACTGGCGAGTATGCGCTTCACGGCTCCTCTCTGAAAATATACAAGCGCGTCCCCCGGCGGTTTAGATTGTAGATAGATACAGGTTTAATAATAGTGTGCCATGAGCTGTCCTAGTACTTACTGGTGCAAAGTAACAATACAGTTGCATGAGATCGATGATCCGCAAAGTATGTGACAATGTCACAGTTATTTGACATATTTGACATTTCCCCTTTTGCTATCTGACAGGCGCTCTTTTCATTGGCTCGGACGCGGCTCTGCGGAAGAACATTTCATAGACTATGTTATGACTTCTGCCGACAACGAGCAGACTTTAATGCCTTTGGGGCAAGCGCCGCATGTTAGCCATGCTGTTTCGCTTGTTTCGGAAAATCGGTCTGTTGGACCCGCAGACGACACAGGCACAGCATTGTCCCTTGAAGTCCCCACTGTTTTCTCTGCAATAGGACAAGAAGAAGAAATGCCTGGCAGGGACGTCATATCCGAGTCCAATGTTTTTACCGCAGATGTGCCATTGTGTGCGCGGGGTGCTACGGAGTTGGCTGCCACGTTACCGAGGATGTCCGCGACCAGAGAAGAGCATGCTGATGATGTCAATTTGGACCCACTGCAAAGCCCGAGTAAAGTAGATCCGTCAGACGCAGACACTACCTTGAAAGGTGGCCTATTGGAGGGCATAGAAGAAGAAATTGTTCCCGAGAGTATGAACGCACGTCTAGCGTATAGAGTGGAGACTACACCAAATGCCTCTAAACGGGCATCTCATCATCGGTTGGACTTGAAGTTGTCCTCACCAGCACCCTGGGAGCTTATCGGTCCCCCTAGCGATGATGGTCGCAAGGAGGCGAATGAGTTTTATACAGGCTACGACTCTCGAAAGGACAACCCAATGGGCAACTCCACGTATGTTGTTCGCACTGCTGCGAGTTTAGTCATCTTGCGCCTTTTCTCTGACTTTATCTCTGATAGTAATGTTCGCTCGCTTATACCGAAGTCATCCTACTATCACGGACCTCCTACTGGCGATACTGCATTTGGAACAGCTCCTATGGGCCATATAGGCGTGCATCACCCACGTGAAATACTTCGAATAGAACGCGACTACAGTGGGGGAGAAGTTATACAATTTTCGCCTAGTTACCCATTAGAGTTAGAAGGACGGGTATGCACGGCCCTTCCTTACTACTGTGGGCAGGCGACCATGTGCTAACGTTTGACTTCATTTTTACCCAGATAACCCCGACCCAGTTCCTAGAGTCCATCAATCTGATCAACGAAGTGCTAATATCTGCTCATAGCCTCCGTCATTCCTTTTTAGACAATGCACTAGCGGTATTTACGCTGCAACTGTCAAGGCTTGTGTTCACATCACATTACGAGAGGGTCAGTGTGCTCTAGTTAGACTGGTTTGGTATGAGGCTGAAGATACGTTATATTCTATGTAGGAAGTACGACGCCTCCGCCACATTATTGCGGACTTGAACACAGGGCTGTACAATCCGGTTGGCTTGAATATATTGTGGCCAAATGATGTCGCATTTCTATATGTACGTCGACACATGCTCATCGGAAAAATATTAATCAAATATGATTCTCTAGCTTGAAATTGAATACTACGTTGGTTCATTGTTGATGAGAAGTATGAAATACTCTGATTATTTTTGACAGTGATTGTGTGTGAGATCGGAAACGACATAACTTTTCGCTTAGCAGGAGGTCTGCATGTTATACCCAGAGCTTGAGATTTCCTGAACTATATATTCACACAATTGACAGGTAGTGGCAGACACGTTGTAAATATGATGTACACCTGATCCGATTCCTATAATTGCATCTTCAATATGAACATTTGACTTCTGAAGGCTGGCCGCCGGCGAGCAGCGCCCGAAACTGAGTTCCTATTTTAAGTGAAGGCCGCCGGCCCGCCGAGTGTCGGCTCAACTATGCAGCCGAAGTCCTCGGCGAGGTAAGAAATATCCGTAAGTGGCCGAACCTTCAATAGTGAGCGATAAGGGTTCATATATATGCTGTACAACCCGTAGCAGGGACTCGATGGGGATAACAATGGAGAACAGGGACTTTAAGAAGCGTTGGGCTGGAAAGTCCTAGTAGTTAAGCGGAAGGGCACATGGGCGACGGCAACGTCACGGCAGTCCGGCGCTTCTCTCATTTGTGACCGTGAGGTTGCAAGACCGCGGGGCTCGGGAGTCAATGGAGGATGACCTTTTGTCTGTAAATGGGCGCAAAAGCCGAACGACAAGGCTAGGAGATGACGTCGGAGGAAGGAAGGGCGATCGACACGTCCACGAAGCGAGGCAGGCTAACAGGATGGGTGGTCGACGAAGGCGGGGAAAGGGTGCCTGCAAAGGGGCGAGAATAAGTATGGGCGCAAGCGATGGGGAAGGCACGAATGACGCGACCGGCACGGCCGGAAGCTAACCGAGTCCGCTACTCGTGGAAGAGGGCAAACAAATATAATCACCCTCTTTGTATCGCTTGCATACACCGCCTTGTCTCACCTCTCGTCTCGATGGAGGCCTACCACGACACCACCCACCTCTGGGACTTCTCGCGTCCCGCAGACTTCTCTCAGATCCCCGAGGATGACTTTCTCGCCATGCTTCAGAAGCAGTATCCCCCAGAGGCTACTCGTCATATCAACCCCAATATTCCTAACAACCTTTCCTACGCAGACAGCGTAAATCCACAGAACATTTCTTCTAGGTTTTCTACCAACAGTGACCCAACACCGCCATCTGAGGATAGCAGTCCTAGTCCTTCCCTCCATGACACCGCGGGCGGCGGACTCAGCGATGATTCTCATGATCCGATGCTGAAAAGGAAAGCTGGTGACGATGGGCCGGAAGACGGTGGACCGCATCAGAAGACCCAGCATACCCGTAAGTCCTTCCATGACTCAAGATCTCTCTCTAGTAGCTTATCAGTGCATATACTTGGCGATTTAGTCCACAACGGTAAGGGGTCGTCTACCGGTACTGCTGTTGTCACTTCCAGGCGTAAGTCCGCAGGTGCAGGGCCTCTTGTACGCCATTTCCCTGTTGTGCATACGTTGACCCTAATAAAGTTGGAAATATCATCTAGTCTGCGAAGGATGAGTCACGCCTCTTAAAGAGGAAAGAGCAGAATCGTGCTGCTCAACGCGCCTTCCGGGAACGTAAGGAGAAGCATGTGAAAGATGTAAGCATTCCAGCCTGTTTTTGGACGCAAAAAGTTTAAAACGTCGCTTTTAGCTTGAGGATAAAGTCGCTGCCCTTGAGGCAAAGAACGAACAATCGTTGTCTGAAAATGAGAATCTCCGTGATTTACTTGCGAGGTTGCAGACGGAAAATGTCGTGCTTAAACAACAACAACAACAGCAGCAGCATCAGGGGCCATTTACATTTTCGATGCCAAAGAATGCAGCTGGCCTGGAACTCCAGAATCGGATGACCAGTTCCTTCGTAGATTCCCCTATTTTCGCACCTTCTGTTGCTTCTTCCTCTCGAACTCAGACTGTTCTACCCTCTCCGGCGTCTTCAAATTCGTCACCAAAGCACACTAATCCAGTTGATTGGAGTTCCTTGACGAGTTTTGATCCTTCCATGCTCAATGTGCTGGACGATACTTCGCAAAGTGGCGCGACAGATGTGGCAATGAACGTAGACTTAGGCTTCGGCACAAGCTCCGATGCCCTAGCAGGATTCCCATTTACCACCATTGCGAGCAACCCTGCTTTCTTCAGCTTGGCATCAACATTTGACGCTGCCGCGCCGCCCCATCAGAACGACCTATCACCCTCGCCGCCGAGTGCTAACCCCTATAATTTTGACTTTGGCTCATTGGCTCCATGGCCGACATCAAGTCAAAATGACCCATCGTTCAATGAGCTGTTTAATGGTTACATACCGTCAGCTAACTCCGGTGATTATAACGCACTTCTGGTTAACGGGCCGGATTCGGCGTCCATTCCTAGGCGTATTGAACCGAACTCGAGTTCGAGCTCTTCCGTTTCATCGGCGGCGTCCCCTGGCGACCTACTACTTACCCCGACATCGGAGGCCGACTCGTGTTCGAAGGGTGAATGCGCCAAGTCTAAGGACGCATGCTTGAAAGCCATCGAAGAATCTGGGCCATCGCCGTTCGCGCCTCCCAGGTCCCCAAATAATACGAACAATCTATCAGCTGTGCTGAAAAAGACTTTAGACAATAACTCAGCACCAATGATTTCATGCTCAGGATCGAAGTTCCCAAAGACACCGCCGAGTGATAAGAACATTGAGGTGCTCACGGCGTGGCGAACCATCACCTCAAATCCGAAGTTCAAGGTTCGTCAACGTTGCTTGACCCTCAGCCTCAATAGCCTTCTTACAAGGCCGACAAATTAGGACGCCGACATAAATGAGCTATGCGCTGAATTCACTGCCAAAGCTAAATGCGATGGCACGAAAGTAGTACTAGAGCCTCAAGGTGTTAGCCATATCCTCCAGTCACTTTCGAGGAAGTAGTAGTTTCATTGTGGGCGGCCAAAGCTGGAGTGGGGAAGCGCACACTACCCCATACTTGCGCTTCCGTTTCGGACTTCATGCACATGCCACTTTCATTCCATTCATGAATTTGGAGCTCAAATTACAAAATCATCGTTCCGGCACTACTGGGCAACGGAATGGCTAACAAGCTTCCGTGAGGAGGAGCGGATGCGCATTCCAAGCGATAGACCGTTGCGTGAGAGGACGACACATAATACCCCGAGTTCTGCCTTTAGCTGCACGCGGGTCGGTACTCTATCACAATCTCGTTTGTTCTCTTCCTACCTTGCGTCCGCTCCTCGCGACTACGCTGTTACCTTCTCTTTTATTTATGTCTTCTTGGGTATCCTTTGGTAGCATAAATTGTATTACTCTTTCTCCCCTATATATATATATATATATATATATATCAACAGCAGTTACGCCAGTTACTCGTTCACCTGTTGTGTTGTAGCAGAAAGATCTTATTATGACATGGTGCGAGAACGAGCTCAAGGATGACAGAATTTTATTTGCTCCCAATAAACTTTACAACAGGAATACAATTAAGGACAATAGCAATTAATGAATATGCGGGAAAGAGAAGGGCCATTTCAGGATCTGAAGGAAATAACGGCAACGGCCTTAATCATCATCACTGGGTGTCAGGTATTCCTCATCACTGAGTACTTGCTTTCTACCTGTACTGCGCCCCCGTGTAGGTGGAGGTCGTTCGTCATCGTCCATTGGCGTTAATGCTTCCTCAAAAGCCCCACCATTATTGGCGGCAAGAGGGGCACCAGGAAGGCCAGATCCGACGATAACGCGATCCCATGTCGCATTGAATACCTTCTCCATTTCATCTGCATCGATATAGACCCAGGAACCTTCTTGGTTATATGTCCGTGCGTTATTAAACATGAGCATCCAGTCATCTCTGAACATTTGCACGGTCTTGTAATTGCCAGAGTTAGCACGCTTCTTTAGCTGTGATATAGCAATTGGATGGGTTATGAGTTGGTAATAATCTGGGTAATCCTAATGAGGATCATGTCAGACATGCACAGAAATCGACTTATTCATGTATACGTACTCTTCTGTCTGGCAGTTCACGGAAGAGCTCACAGCGTTTACGACCGGTCTCGTCCTCGCAAGCAAGTACAGCTTTGAGGCATTCTGCAAATGCCTTCTTCATTTTATCTTTCACAGCGGGTACCAAATCGCCGTTAGAATTGCTAGAGCTGTTCTTGGTCCTGCGGCGTTTCTAAAAAGATCAGAATATGTGAACGATTATGAATGGCTGTACACTTGGGTACGTACCGAATCGTGGTCGTCATCATCGTCATCAGCAATGGATGGTGTGACGGACATAGATTTATTGCCACGCTTTCGTTTCCCATTTGCTGGAGGTTCAGAATCCATTGCCTTCGCTTTGCCTTTCCTGCCTTTGCGACCTCGTGAGTCACTATCAGATGCTGGCGTACCTCGAGCAGAAGCTTCGGCATCCTTGAGCAACTTGTTCGTTACACGCCGCTCTTTCCTCTCACGGGTGCGCTCAGATAGTTCCCGCAAGTCCTCGCCGTCTTCCAAAGCCTAAGAAGGGGTTTAACCTGCGTAGTTTATCTATTTCCTAGTGGTGCGTACCATTGCCCATGCGTCATCGCTGAGTCCGTCATTATAACTAACGATGTTCCTTCTTCGTTGACCGCGACCTTCTGGCATCTCCTCTGCCTCTTTTGTGTCAAATGGTTCGTCCGTTTGATAACACTCTGGAAGTTCCTCAAGTTGCATGAGTGATGGAAGAGGTCTACCACGATTGCCTGTAGCGCGCCAGGTATCCAGTGTATCTCGCTCTCGCTTATCGTCGATTTCGCGGAAAATACCACATTCCTCTTCAGATCGCGCAATCAACTCATTCAGTTCATCATCGTTCATATCGCCCGCTTCCTCGTTCTCTTCTTCCTGGTCTGCCTCTAGGATGGACCGCTGGAATGGGTTAGTACATAGAGTCCATTAGATATCCAGAGATAGTGGCGTACCAAAAACTCTTCTTGTTCTTCCTGCGTTGATTTATTGTCAAACCGACCTGCTTGGATAACTTTCTGATCTATGTCAAGCTTGAAATGGGCACGTTGATACATCGCTTCCTCAACACTCTTTTCCGTAATGAAGCGTAAGATCAAGACAGCTTTTGTCTGACCAATACGATGCGCACGGTCTTGAGCTTGTAAATCTGCGTGAGGATTCCTATATTATGATGGGTGAATGGGGGATATGTACAAGAGCGCCCTGTGCTCACCAATCGCTGTCAAAGCTAATAGAAGTATAATTAGGATCTTCAACGCAATAATGTGATGGGCCCCACTCACATGATGACGGTATCGGCCGTCTGCAAGTTGAGACCCAGACCGCCAGCGCGAGTTGAAAGGATGAAAACCTTGTAATCCGAGTTAGGTGCGTTGAACAATTGCACGAATTGAGCTCGTTCCTCGGTCTTGGTGCCTCCATCTAGACGAAGGTGTTTCCATCCCATCATCTTTAAAAAGTCTTCCATGATATCCATGACTTTGGTCATTTGGAAAAAGATAAGGACTCGATGACCAGTCGAAAAGAACTTGGGTAGAATTCTGCTTAGCAGTTCAATCTTGCCCGATGTTCGAATGAGCTTTTCGTCGACCAGACCGCTGGGACTGATCTTGTCTTCCACACTCTCGAACAAGAACGGATGTTGGCAAATCTTACGCAACTGCATAAGCTCGTTGCTGAGACCTTTGACACCCCCAGATTTTCTGAAAACTTGACATAAACATTGAATCCCAATAGCAAATACAATTTCCTACAAACCCTTTGTTATCTTTGCCATCTGCAATCATCTTGTGCTTCTTCATCTGCTTGTAGAGTTGGCTCTGCAATGCGCTCATCCGAACCTTTATAACCTTCTCAACCTTATCTGGCAACTCGCTTTCGACGTCCTTCTTCAGACGTCTGAGTAAGAACGGTCGGAGCACTTTATGCAGGCGCCTGATAATGAGTAGGGCCTCTTCTTCGTTCAATTCAATCTTGTCACCGGTACCAGAATTGGCAAACGGTGTGTTGAACCATTCATCAAAGGATTTTACTGAGTTAAAAATCTTAGGCAATACGAAGTTCAGAAGCGCCCATAGTTCAGGAAGGTTGTTTTGCAACGGGGTACCGGTGAGAATGAGTCGGTAGCGAGAGTGATAGTATGTTGTGAGAGTTTGTGCAAGCTTGGATTGGGTGTTCTTCATACGATGGCCCTCATCTACACTATTTGTTATTAATGTGGATGGACGATGATGAGGGTGTCGTACCAATAATCATATGAATCCATTTGATCTTGCTCAGGTGTGGTCGATCCTTGATGATGTATTCGTATGTGGTTAGGAGGACTTGAAATTGCCCGATACGCAATTCATTTTGTAAAGCACGACGCTGGGCTGGATTACCCTTGTATGCGACAGTTTTGACATCAGGAGCCCATTTGGCAAATTCACCGGACCAGTTGGTCATAGTGGAAAGTGGTACTACCACAAGGTAAGGACCACGTTGTTTCTTGACTTCAATCAAGAAGGTTACCAATGAGATCGTCTGGATCGTTTTACCAAGACCCTATGTTACATGTTATTGCAAAACTGTACGGAAAAGGAATGGGGAGTTACCATCTCGTCTGCGAGGATGCCATTAAGTCTATTGTTGTACAAGCTAACCATCCACTGCAATCCCTTAAGTTGATACTCTTTCAATGTTCCGCCAATTAGCAATTTTGGCTGCTGAGCGACTCTTTCCGTGATTCTATGTGCGACCGCATAGTAATCTATCTTCCTATCTTCCGTGGGATCATCAATCGCAGCTTTTGCACCGAATGTAGCTTCAGAAGTTGGGCCTTCCTCCGATTCCCAGCTGATGCTACCTTCATTTTGTTGCGCAACAACGGCTTGGGCCAGTGAATCAAGATATGCATCCGTCTGCTTAAGAAGGTGTGTAATACGAGTGTCCTTGGCTGTGTCGATAAGTTTCATGTAGGCCTCTTCGTCGTCAGCCTTAAGGGCCTTGAGACGTTCTTTGGCAAGCCTCTCGATACGTTTCTGTTCTTCTTTCTCTGTATGGGCATGGAATGAAAGGACAGAGCGACCTAGGCGTATGAGACGGTCTTGTGCAGTGCGGCAGGCACTTAGCATTTCACGGCCATGATTGCAGATAACATCGAGTTGCTCGACGTGCTTATGCTTGGCACGACGTTCGCGTTCTGCACGTTGCTTACGTTCGAGCTGTTCTGTCATACGTGCATCGCGTATTGTCGGTTTCTTCATGCGACGGAACTCTGAGCGGTTGAGAGGAAGCATCGAACCGTGTGCAAGGCGTTCAGCGACCAGAGCACGAAGAGCACGTTGTTTATCCAGCAAACGCAAGGACTTCAACTCAATAGCAACACGAAGTTTTCCATGTGCAGTTGGCGGCGGAAGGATGAGGGACCGTAGAGTCTGATGTGTGGGGCTTGCGTTCTCCTTGTTTTCGGCACTCACATCGTTTTCGAATGGGTTATCCTCCGCTAGACCACCATCACCAATCGTCGAAGGTAATTCTTCAAGTTCGCGAATACGTTGCTGCATACGAGACTCAACGAAACGGTCTCGCTCGTTGAGTATGTGATGAGCGTCAAGTCCTAATGGCATGAGAGTGGGAATTAGGAGGCGCTGTAAGCGAGTGGCGAATAGCTTGGGATCAGCATCAGCTGGGCGTTTGAGGTGCGTAAATGGATGCCGATAAGCATTGTAAGGGTATATGCCCGAGTTGACATTGTCTTCAATGAAAGGGCCGTTGGGTAGATCTGCTGTGTTGATGGCACCAGCCAAATCTATTCGTTGCTGCTCTTCTGACTTGACATTAGCGTCAGACGAAGGTACTGTCGCAGGAGAAGCGCGGGTGTCAGTAGGACCTGTCATTCCAACTTGGTGGTTAAAGGAGTCATCCTTGGATGCCTTGACTGCCGCATCCACAATACGCGATTGAACATCTGGACCTTTTAATGCCCGCTCAAGGTCATGAATAGCACTGTTAGGCACTCTCATCGCCTGTTGCAGATGTTCCGGGACTGCACTGCCCCGGGCCAAAAGTTTATATGCCTGGATTTGGGCTCTGAGAGGGCCTACTAGATGCTCGGAGACAGAGACAGGTGTTTGCGGCGAAGTGGGATATGGTTGAGGGGGGGGCGTGCCATTTGGAACAGGTTGATGGATATGGCCATTTGCGGAGGGCTGGGGCTGTTGTTGAGCAGGATTCAGATTTTGAGCTCTACCTGAAAGGTAAGAGTGAGTAAAGCGTGGGATGACGAAAAGTCATGTGGGACACACCCTGGCTGATGACGGAAATGTACTTGAGTAGCTGCTCGATCTCATTCGGCGCTTTCTGCTCGTGTGGATTTTTCTTGAGAAAGTTGACACGCTGAAATGGGGGGGTGAGAGGACGCCATGATGTGTGTGGGGGGGCGGGAGACGTACGAGGATGAGCTGCTGGAGGTCGGGCAGCTGTTGTTGCCTTGGCTGCACCTGCGCCGACATCCTTGCTTACACCGTGGATCCGCAAAACAAAACAAGCTCGCCCCTGCGTCACGGTCACATCATTGTCACCATCACGTGTCGTGTCGCGTCTTTGCCACTGCCATGCCTGCTGAACGCGCTGGTGTAGGTAGTTTACTGGCCATCCTCGTTTACACACCCACTTAGTCTTGCAGTACACAGTTACGATGTTCCTTGTGGATATATCCTCGTCCATGAACAAAATGAGGACAGTCAACCTGCCACCTGGCCCAGACGGCGAGATACGCTCAACTGAGATGACCAACCTCGAATGGGCATTGCAGTTTGTCAAGACGAAAATGCAAGAAATAGTAAGAGTACTGTGTGTCTGCGTCGAACTAGTCTCTGATTTTTAGTAGATTTCTGGCGGAAGAAAGACGGAGAAGTGTGGTGTTATCACCTTCGGTTCTGAAGGTAGGCAGGCAATCGTGTCCGTTCTTCATTGCCACTCAATGGTGTCAAAGAAACAAGAAACGCCGTCAACGATGTGAATGGCGGCTATGACAATGTTTATGAGTATATTGAAATTGCGCAACCCAATAGTGGTACAATAGCCAAACTCGACGCACTCCAGGCTTCCACGACTTTCGGAGATCGTGAGTCTCGTTCAATTCCTCCACATTTCTCTTATATTGTTGCTGTAGCGATTGACGCACTCGTTGTTGGCATTGAGACTCAAGATAAATATCTTACGAGGAAGAAAACTTGGACCCGCAAGATTATTTTGGTCACCGACGCTGAATCTCCTATCGAAATGGAGGATTGGTACGATGTCTGCAAGAAAATGAATGTTTTGGACATCTCCCTTGTGATTGTGTACGTCCCGTCTCGCTCCTTTCTGTCTAATTCATGAACCCTAGATAAGTGGTGTCGATTTTGATGACCCTACATATCCTTATGAAGAACCCGACAAGTCCACCATCAAGGTGAGTTGATCGGACCTCAATACTTTTAGTTGCCAACAATTTCGTAGAGAAAAAATGAAGAATTCTACCACACGCTTATAAACTCGTTAAATTCTGGAATAGTTGGAACCTGTGCCTTTGCTTTGCAAGAGATAATGCGTCCAGACATTCGTAATATCAAATCTGCGCTTATGGCAACTGTCCTTCGCATAGGCGATACAGGAAAATATCCAGATGAAACAATTGAGATACCTGTTAAGACAAGTAAAACCACCGCAATTGTACGGCCAAAGGGCTGGAAGAAATTTGCCCCCAGAAAACGAGCCACTAAAATGGAAGTTGATGGTGCTGACACTGAGGGAAAGGCGGAATTCGTTCAGTTAAAAATGAGAACAGAATACTACGTTGACCGCAGTGGAAACCATGTTGGCGATGAGGATGAGGACGTCAAGATGGAAGATAACGAGAACTTGCTAGATGGTACGACAGAAGACAGTGAAAAGCGGAGTAAGCACAAAGAGAAAGGTGAACATTTGGAAAAAGTAGAAAAGGAAGACCTCATCAAAGGATTTAAATATGGCACGACATATGTTCCCTGTCCTGATGGACAATTTCCAAGACTGCCGACACGAAAAGGAATTGAAATCTGTGGTTTCTTTCCAACCAAGAATGTAAGGTCCTCAGCGACAACGAAATGCGTTCGCCAACTTACATTACTCTTCAGTTCCGAAGAGAGTATGTCATGGGTGAAATAATGTACGTTTGGGCAGAACCGACGTCGCCTCAGCAGCAGGCTGCCATTTCAAGTATTGTGCAAGCAATATATCAAAAGGGGTCTGTGGCCATCACCCGACTCGTAACTAAGGATGACATGGACGCAAAGATGGGCCTTCTTTACCCAACTGTGTTTGAGAAAGTCGATTGCTTTCTCTGGGCACAGGCACGTATTGTCGCGCGTGGTTTGCATGTCTACCTCTTATAACTTTTTAGATGCCTTTCGCAGATGATGTTCGCAGATACTCATTCCCATCATTGGAACGCCTGGTTTCCAAGAAGGGAGAGGTGCTCACTTCTCATCCATACCTTCCTACTGGGGGGCAGCAAGAGGCTATGGATTCATTTGTTGATGCCATGGACTTGATGGACGCAGGAGATAAAGACGAGGAAGGGTAAGTCCGGTCGCATAGGTCGTTGGTCGTGCTTTGACTCGCCGCAAGAAATCGCCAACCTTGGTTTGACCCACGCCTGTCTTACAACCCCTCACTCCATCGGATTAAGCAAGCTCTTTTGCACTGTGCTGTCGTTCCAGATATAAACAAATATCCACTTCCACCACCACACCCTGAACTCTTGAAATACTTCGGTCCCCCGCATCGTGTTACTAAGCGGGCCAAGGTCGCTATCGAGGAATGCAAGGATGTCTTCAAAGTCAGACAAGGTGAGAGTTTAAATTATCCGTAAGGAACAGTTGCAGATTTTTTTTAAATATTAATTAAAGTGCCGAAGAAGGTGCCCACAAAGGCCAAAATTGATGGACACGCTCACGCAGAAGAGGACGATGGAAAGCTTTTGTTACTCGATCCGAAGTTATCTCCGGGAAGAACACAGTCTCAGGCAGCCCCGACGCAAACTGGTTCACCTTCGAGGGACAAAGGCAAATCCAAGGCTATTAACCCAGATGATAGTGAAACAGAGGATGACAGTGATGATTTCGTACTTGTTGAAAAATATGAAGAACGTTTGTTGGACAAAAAGCCAATAGAAAAACAACATGGACGGAAGATTGTACCCTTTCCGACGCCTGCGAAGCCACAGTCCCCTTCGGCACAATGTGCATCTCTTAGGGGAGGCATGGACGTAGGTGAAGTCAATCTTGAAGTTGATCCCGGACGCGCACCTGGTCGAATAATTGGAACTACGTTTCCTCTGAAGGACTTCCGCAAAAACCTTGCACATGGTGACACCGTGAACAAAGCGGTGGAAGACATGGGACACGTGATTGGAGAAATTGTTACAAGACCATTCGCATGGAGAAGAACAGATGAAATAATGGAGTGCTTGAAAGAGATGAGGGACGTAGCTTTGCAGGTGCGATTTTTTCTGAGGGTGTTGACAATTTGTATATTTACTGTGTTGTAGGAAGATGAGGTTGATGCTTGGAATACGTGAGTTCCTGTTTAATTCACGGCCCCAGACCGACTACTTTACCCACTGTTCCTATAGCTTTATGGAGGGTTTCAAAAAGAATTGTCTGGGAAAGGGCAGTAACAAGGACTTCTGGGAGGAAATCAAAAAGGCTGGTCGGCGACTCAGTTTGATCAGTGATACTGAGGCAAGCCAATATGGCGGTACCTCCACCGCATCTGAAGATGCAGCCAAGCAGGTATGTGTCCGTAAGACAAATGTGAGTGATGCTAACTTAGGATAGTTCCTTGCTTGACACTAGCATCAATAATTCACTTATGCAGTTTCATAATTGACTTTGTACAGGTAGCATACTTAACAACGATAATCTAACTCCTGCCCCACCAACCTCCAAGTAAACTGCTAAGGCCTGAGCGCGTGGAAGCTTGTGGCTCTGGAGTGGCTAGCTGAACTTCCTCCACTTTGGTTTTAGGTGGTGCTTTCTTCTCACCCGCAGGTTGTTGTGCAGGTGTGGCCGCAGTGTGCGCTGTAGAGACCTCAGTTAGAACAGGAATAGTTCGTTCCTTTCCAGCACGTTCTAGTAACCTGTCCATGTCCAATTCGATGTAGTTGAGCGCAATGTTGAAGAAGATAGGTTTCTTATATGTTTTAATCCCTTCCTCATCAAGGGCACCCCCATTGTATCCAAACCAATCCCTTTTGAACTGCAACCCATCAGCTGCAAGATCCGTCTCAAGCTCTCTCATGTCCGCATTGTTCAGAAGAAAGAAGCAAGGAGACAAGTCTGAAATAGGATCACGGCTGGCCAGAGATAACGTGTTGACAGTTCCCCGAACATGGACATTCGCGTGCTGTATCAGCATCAGAGCTTCTGCGTATCGCTTGACTTGAGTGTAGCACCGTGCAAGGTACAAACACCTGCTCAAACTATTAGACATTCAAGGAGGACTTCTTGTCTCAGCCACACGAACCTCCTCGCTCTAGTAAAAGACACCCTCGCATCCACTGCTGCAGCTAGGTCTGGATTGTCATCCACAATACTGAGATTCCGCATCTGGTTGAGACTTTGCAACACTGTATCGAGAACTTTGACGACGGCTGGGTATAGTCTACTATCCACTTGTTCTGGCTTGAGAGCTTTAGCCACTGGCAACTTGGAACCACGAGTCATCCTCGGTCTGGAACCCGGCTGACTTGCAAGAATGGCGGAAACCAGAAGAAGGTCCCGTTCTATGCGCTTCGCCAGAAGCTGATAAACGATATATGCATGCACGAAATGGAGAACCTGTTGACCGCTTTGTGCAGCATATCCTCGTGGTGCATTTAATCCAGCCAACTATTTGGGTCAATGGTATGAGTTGTAAATGTGAGGCGAACTGCTTAATTGACGCACCTGCTCGGTCTCCTTAAGCTTCCGAGCTACATTTTCCGCGTCACTGAGGGTAAGTAGAATAGCATCATAAGCAGCGACGCCTTTCTTCGTTCTATTCTCCCCTTTGGTCCATCTCTTCTTATCTGCAACTGATTCTCCAGCCAAAGGCTGATCGCGCATACCGAGTTTGGCTTCTTCCTCCTGCACTTTGAGAAGTACGTCAACAAGTTCAGGATTCCGTATTGGCACTCGTTGCCCCTCCCAGAATATGTCTCTTAGTTGCTTGCTGGACGCATCCTGCATCCTTGATTTAGACTCCGTCTTAAGTTTCCCCACCAATGCATCGTAGTTCTCTACAAGTCGTCCCTTATACACAGGAGCGACTTCAGCTACAACGCCATCGACATCGTATGCCTTCTTCCTTCTCAGCTCGTGCGCACAGTGTCTTATTTCGGGTCCAATTTCATCGGAAAACATAGTCGCCAAGGCTTGATCACGACTGGTGGCTGCACATGCAGCCATTTCGTCCAACAAATGACGTGCAACGCATAGTAGAGGTAGTGCGTCCTCATAGCCATCACGGTATCGAAGGAACCGACCATTTAAGATGAGGGTGTAACCCGTCACCTGAACAAGATCCTCCGCGGACAAGCGGTCAGATACATACAGCGTTTGACAATGCGAGAGCAACTGAGTGGACCAGTTCACAGCACGACGAAATCGTCCCGTAGCACTGTGCCTGAGAGTGCCCGAGTGACCCTCATTCCGAGGCTGCAAAGAGGTTGCATAGAGTTCTTGAGCGTAGGCCCAAGCGCGTTCCGCCTCGAAAAGCAAGAGTTGCAAACTATATTGTCTTGAGCTGAAGATGGCGTATACAGGAGAACACGCGGTCTTACTGTCCATCTCGAATCATATCCGGGGTGAGGGGAGGGAGCTTTTTGAATTCTCGCCCTCTGCCATGAGTCATCTTTAGCGTAGACCTCAGTCGGTGGGTGCGGTTTGCGCAATGTTTCCTAGTATCCCATCATGCCCTCCAGATGATTTGCGATGTAGTTTACGCTGTACGCACCTATAGCGACTGAAATCATCGTAACGCAATCCGTACGCGTTTCTTTGCGAGTTGGCGAGTTGGAGCGCTGGATTTTATTGGGTCGATAGAAATGTTTATTTGCAACGAATCTAAGCACCTTTGAACACCACTACGGGAGCGCTTGTATCTGCCATTGACGGTAGAAGTGAAGAAAGTGAAACGTTGTATTTGTCTATTCTTAGACTAGTCTGATAAGACTTGCTTGCCCCTTCGTCCCGTTTACCTGCAATGGCTGACCACGAGGAAAAACTCGAACCAACTCTTCAAAATATACTAAACCAGAAGACTCTCAAATGGATTTTTTGTGGTACGTGTCACCGTTGTGCTGTTCAGCATACAACATGTACTCACCACCTGACTAAGGCGGCAAGGGTGGTGTAGGGAAGTAATATTTTTCACCTTGGGGAACCCACACATCGACACTGCCGTTATAAAGGGAAAACTACAACATCTTGTTCTCTCGCTATTCAGTTGGCCAAAGTTCGAGAATCTGTTCTGCTGATTGTACGTCTTTTCCGTCACGGAGGATTGTCGTAGCGGTCCGAGCGATTATAATTCTACAGTCAACTGACCCCGCCCACAATCTCTCTGATGCTTTCGGTCAAAAGTTCTCCAAAGATGCAACTAAAGTCAATGGGTTCGATAATCTGTACGCAATGGAAATCGATCCTACAAGCGCAATACAAGAAATGGTGGAGCAATGTAAAGCTACCCTCTCCTTACACACATCGAATATGCACTAATCGCACTCGTTACTGTGAAGCTGAGTCCAATGGTATGATGGGTTCAATGATGCAAGATCTCGCATTTGCTATACCCGGTGTGGATGAGGCGATGAGTTTTGCGGAAATCATGAAGTAAGCGCTATTGATATGACACAGAATATAATCTCATTCTAAAGCCAATTTCAGACATGTTAAGTCTATGGAATATGCTGTCATTGTCTTTGATACCGCACCAACGGGCCATACTCTCCGATTCTTATCTTTTCCTACCGTCTTAGAGAAGGCTCTTGGAAAATTGAGTTCCCTTGGATCTCGGTTTGGACCAATGCTTAGCCAGGTAGAGTCCTAAATAAAACTGTGATTAAAGTTCTGCTGACAGATCGTACAAGATGTCCAGCATGATGGGAGGCGAGCCCGGGTCACAGGAGGATATGTTTGCCAAGCTCGAATCAATGCGTGCTGTGATTACTGAGGTTAATTCGCAGTTCAAGGATCCTGTAAGAACTGGGTTTTGTGTTATTGGAATGACCTTTCATATGTTTCCATTGGAACAGGAGAAGACGACTTTTGTTTGCGTTTGCATTTCAGAGTTTTTGTCATTATACGAGACGGAACGTCTAGTGCAAGAGCTGACAGCTTACGAGATTGATACTCATAACATCGTCGTCAACCAGCTGTTATTCCCGGAGGAATGTGTGTATTCGAACGATAATTTGTTGCTCATCTGACCGTTTGCGCGTCAAAATAGCTTCAAATTGCGAGTTTTGCGGAGTAAGGCATAAGATGCAGCAAAAATACCTTGCGGAAGCCCATGAACTTTACGATGAATTTTTCCACATTGTTCAATTACCTCTCCTAACAGAAGAAGTTAGGGGGCCTGAGAAACTCAAAGAATTCAGCAACATGCTGGTAGTACCATATGTACCCTCTCGGGATTAGGTAGATACATAGCTGACTAGCGGGACCTTTGGAATGAGATCGTTTGGTGGTGCTGTCACGCGTACCGTCACGTCACACCGGCTCATGGCCTCCAACGAAGGTACTGAAGGGTTCGTTCACCAGTTGGCCATAAAGCTCTCGCGCGTGCTTAATATTGTCAACCCGAATGACTTGCTGGCGCAGAGAGTTATCGAAATTGCAAACATAAATTCGTTAGAAGACTTTTCCAAAGGTGGGCCGTCGGCTTGTTGTCTCGACCGTTTGTTTCTTAATACTCCATTTCACAGCGGCAAGGGCTTTCGGCAAGTTTAAGGACTCTTTTCTCGCTGAACTGCATGCCGATATTTTGTCGCATGCAAAGCAGGAGGAAACCGGTGTTGTTCCTCAACCTGTGCAAGGCATTACAGTACACGACAGCGATGTCCTCCAGCCAGAACCTGCACGACCTGGCGGTCTTATGCGCAAGGATGCGGTAATTTGTTGCGCTTTGACTCACCGCTAACATCGTTGATTCATATGTTTGTAGCAACATACCTTCCGCCAACCTGTGAAGTCTCTTGCTCCCCCTACCCCACGAGCATCCTTACTTGGCCTAGACCGACTTGCGCAAGAGAAGAGGGCAGCAGCAGCGGCCGAGAGTGGTAATAGTCAAGATGGAAGCAGAAAGAAGCCAAGATTGGATGACAGAAGGGAACCACATTTCAAAGGTGAAATTGGATTTTCTAAGGTCCGGGCGCTATTAACATTACTACATAGTACCTAATCTTCCTGCATCTCGCGTAGCCCATGCACGCCAACGAGGGGAGGAAACGCCGTCCCATCCCGGTGGTTTATCCGAGCCAGGCAGAAAGCGACTTGAAGAGTATAGGAGAAATAGAGATAAGCAACCAGGTAAAGTCTCGGCCGGTCATTTGTACATTAACTTCTCATACTGTGTAGAGGGTATCACTGCTGTTCCAGAACGCCGGAACGATGCGCCAAAGGGCCTCGGTGATTTTCAGCGGCGTTCGAATCGAGATCGGGATAGAGGCTGGGATCATCGTCGTGATAGGCGAGGATGGGATACTTCGACTCCCCGAAGTATCCGCAGTTCTTCAGGTGACGCTTCTAGTGTCCGGGTGCCAAATGTTGGATGGGATTCGACTCCACGACGTCCTGGAGAAGATGGATCTGGATGGGGACGTGCAAGCTCTCGTAGGTGGGATGCTCCAACGCCTAGGGCGGCACGAGGCGGTAGCCCCGATGGCGAGGAAGGTGCTATTGGGTTTGACATGCGGGAGTGGGAAGAAGAACAGGTGAAACTTGATAGGGACTGGTATAGTGGGGCAGAGGAAGGTGGTGTTACGGGTGGCGAGGAGCATAATCCCTTGGCTCAGTATGAGGACTTGAGTGCGTTGAAGCAAGCAGAAATATCTACGAAGCAAGTGGTACGTCCGGAGGTCCTGTTTCCTGTAGCACTTTCGTCATTAATATCTGGCGTACAGAAAAAAATATCGGCTCGGCAAGCACAATACGTGAGTGTTAATGGCACAATATTCAGTTTCTATATCTACATTGTTTCGTAGAATGCCGATAACGACTTGTGGGAGGCGAATAGAATGGTGACTTCTGGAGTTGCCACGCGTAGGGCCATTGACTTGGACTTTGAAGATGAAGCAGAATCTACGGTTCATGTTATGGTACATGACCTCAAGCCACCGTTCCTCGATGGTCGAACAGTATTTACAAAGCAGTTGGACCCTATCAATCCTATACGTGATGTGACGAGCGATATGGCTATCTTCTCAAAGAAGGGAAGTGCCCTTGTGAAAGAAAAACGAGAGCAAGCTGAGCGCGCGAAGGCTGCTGCCAAGCTAGCTTCTCTAGGGGGAACCTCACTCGGAAATATTATGGGAGTTAGGGATGAGGAGGCAGAAGCTGAGGGTGCGTTCTGCAACTTTTTCCATACTCCATTTGTCAGATTGGACATTCACCTAGTTTTCATTTCACTTCTTTTTATACAGCCGAGGCTGAAAGGAAGCAGAAGGAAGAAAAGGAGGAAGATTACAAGGGCGACTCTAAGTTCGCCTCTCATCTCAAGGCCTCGGCCGGTGTAAGTTCGTTCGCTAAAAATCGAACCTTGAAGGAGCAAAGAGAGTATCTACCGGCTTTTGCTTGTCGCGGAGAATTGCTCAAGGTTATCAGGGAGAATCAAGGTACGTATTCCTTTGTTGAGGAGAGGGCTGTACACTCAGTCTTGAAATCAGTTATCATCGTTGTAGGAGAAACGGGATCGGGGAAGACAACACAGCTTGCCCAGTTCATGTACGAAGATGGATATTGCTCCTATGGTTTGATTGGCTGTACTCAGCCTCGCCGTGTTGCTGCCATGTCTGTAGCTAAGCGAGTTAGCGAGGAGATGGAGGTATGTCCTTAGGTTTTCAATTATCCCCCCCTTACGTGGTGTGCACAGTGCAAACTTGGCTCTACTGTTGGCTATGCAATCCGCTTCGAGGATTGTACCACTGCCGAGACGAAAATTAAATGTGAGAATTCAACGCCAAAAGGGCAGGGCCACGCTGACGATTTTTCAGATATGACTGATGGTGTTTTATTGCGAGAATCTTTGAATGAAGGAGATCTCGACCGGTATAGTGTCATAATTCTTGATGAAGCGCATGAGCGATCTCTTAGTACCGATGTTCTCATGGGTCTACTTCGAAAAAGTAGGTCGTCTAGTCCTACTTCCCCTTCGTCTAGCTAATTTTTGATTTTATACAGTTCTATCACGACGTAGAGACCTCAAGCTCATCGTCACGTCGGCAACTATGAATGCAGAGAAAGTAGGCATACTTGAGATTACTGTCAAAGTCTTTCTAATTAGTTGCAGTTCTCGAAATTCTATGGCAACGCGCCAACGTACACCATACCCGGTCGGACTTTCCCCGTCGAGATATTCCATTCCAAATCTCCCTGCGAGGATTATGTTGACAGTACCGTTAAGCAAGTTTTGCAGATACACTTGTCATTACCACCAGGGGATATTTTGGTCTTTATGACAGGACAGGAGGATATTGAAATAACATGTCAAGTTGTCGGCGGTAAGTAAACTGAAGCTTGCCCAAGATATCTTACTCACTTTCTCAGAGCGCCTTTCACAACTTGATGAACCGGCTCCTTTGGCAGTATTGCCAATATATTCTCAAATGCCTGCTGATCTGCAAGCGAGGATCTTTGAACCAACGGCTGACGGACGGAGAAAAGTGATCGTAGCAACGAATATAGCAGAAACGTCCTTAACAGGTGAGTCTTTCCGTTATGAATCGACAAAAATTGATCATAAGTGAAGTCGATGGTATACTATATGTCGTGGATGCTGGCTATTGCAAGCTCAAAGTATACAACCCGAAAGTTGGCATGGATGCATTGCAAATCACA
The DNA here is from genome assembly GCA_001691755.2 of Amanita polypyramis BW_CC. Lineage (NCBI taxonomy): Eukaryota > Fungi > Basidiomycota > Agaricomycetes > Agaricales > Amanitaceae > Amanita > Amanita polypyramis. Next base: position 40,020 of record JNHY02000006.1, on the reverse strand, counting down.
CCTGTTAGTCAGGCAAATGCCAATCAGAGAACTGGCCGTGCTGGTCGTACTGGTAGTGGGTAAGTGATGGTTTAAATCATCTTAAGACGGCGTTATTGAAAGCTACTTCACAGTTTTTGTTACCGCTTGTACACCGAGATGGCATATCGAAATGAGATGTTCGAAAGTACAATACCTGAAATTCAACGGACAAATTTGGCTAATACTGTTTTACTTCTCAAGTCACTCGGTGTCAAAAATTTGTTGGAGTTTGATTTTATGGATCCTCCACCACAGGTTTGTCTTTCTTTATGTACTATCTTGATCCTTCTGAATATTACGTAGGCGAATATTCTTAATTCCATGTACCAACTTTGGGTGCTTGGTGCACTAGACAATGTCGGCGACCTCACTCCCATAGGAAGAAAGATGTCCGAGTTCCCTATGGAACCATCTATGGCGAAGATGCTCATCGCGTCCGTCGAATATAGGTGTTCAGCCGAAATGTTAACTATTGTGTCAATGCTTTCCGTCCCTAGCGTCTTCTACAGACCAAAGGAACGGATGGAAGAAGCAGATGCAGCAAGAGAAAAATTTAACGTCCCAGAAAGCGACCATTTGACGTTGCTCAACGTGTTCAATCAATGGAAAGGCCATGGGTAAGTTCCATTCCTTCCAGTGCCAAGAAAACACTATTGACGTGTTCACCATAGGTACCGGGACGATTGGGCGATGCGGCACTTTTTGCACCCAAAACTGCTGAGGAAGGCCAGAGAGGTCCGAGCACAACTCGAAGATATTATGAAATTCCAAAAGATGGACATTATCTCGGGTGGTACAGATTATGACATCCTGAGGTTTGTCCATTACCACCTTTCGGCCTGGGCCTGGGCTAAGCGTTAATTCTGCCCACAGAAAGGCGATCACGGCTGGTTATTTTCATCAAGCAGCCAGAGTAAAGGGCATTGGCGAATTTGTTAACATTAGGTCTGGTCTACCTACACATCTACATCCAACAAGTGCATTATATGGACTTGGCTGTACGTTACTCGGCTCACTTGCCCTGTCCCTTTATTGATAACCTGCAGATACCCCATCCTACGTTGTCTATCACGAACTGATTCTGACGTCGAAGGAATACATGACGCAAGTCACAGCTATTGATCCATATTGGCTTGGTATGTCTGTCCGTCCCTTGTTGTGCCCTTCATTGACTCTCTGTCAGCCGAGCTTGGATCCGTTTTCTACTCTGTCAAAGAAAAGAACTTTGATGATCGAGGTAACAGACGGCAGATTGATCGCGAGTTTTCTAAGCGAGCTGAGCTCGAGACGGAAATTGCTAGGCAACGTGAAGAGTAAAGATTTTCCTTGACGAATTCTATGTTTCAGTGACTTACCGGAATCCAGATCTGCGAAAAAGGCCGCCGAAGAAGCCTTGGCGACTGCAGTATCGGGTGGTGCAAGTTCCAAAATCATTGTTCCTGGCACGCCGAGGCATGCAGGTATTGGTGCTAGCTCGCGGGTAACACAGACGCCGAGAAGAAGGGCCGGAATATAGAGACACTTTTATTTGTTTCTAATCGTGCGTTGTAGAGTACTTGCGATAGGCTTGTAGACGTTCTCGTTGGATGACATGTACAAGTGACCAGTTACCAATAACCATGTGTAGATACGCAATTAATTGACATATTACGTCCATCTTCTGACCACATCTAACCTTCCTTCTCCCTCCATGAAGAACTAGGCCCAGCATGTTTGCTGCAGGAGCAGAGCAGAAGCTGCCACCCAGCGCCGCTCTTAAATATCAGCATGCAAAATCGCCCCTGGATATACTAGCTCGCAAGACCTCTGTGGAGGGAGACGATGGGCCGCAAGAACCAGGACATACTGCAGAAGGCAACCCTCAACAGCAATCAACACCGCCCTCGACGCCATCCAAGGGTTCATATATTGACGAATGGGATCAACTCTACTCTCCACTGTTACATGGCCGTTTTGCTCGTGGTTCATGCGCAACTGCTTCATCCAGGGACAGCGATTCACACTTAACTAGTCCAGCAAGGTCATTTAGCCAGTATCGTTATTTGGACGGTGAAAGCGTGTACTCTGATGCCCCTCCTTCGGCTATGATTGGGGACTACCCTTGGCCCTCTCCACCAGAACATGACCCCACGCTTTTTAACACCTCCCCAGGTGACTCTGCTTACGCCGGAATAAAGTCCAGACCTCCGCGTCATCTTGACACTAATATGGGCCAGCCTTTCTCTCCGGTCCCCACTGTGATCGTCTCGTCTGCTGATGCAAACAGTCAAGACCACCCCATGCGCGGCGGTAGGACACCAATCATGGCGACTGGCAATCTTAACTTCTCGCGACCGGGAAGACCAGTCGTACCACCATCAGACGAGCAGAAGCGTCGCGTGGTGGAGAGAAACACTAGAAGAGTACGCGATCCGAACCCATCAATACCAACTAACAACAAAACTTCAATCCAACCACCTTCGTTTAATATGCAACATAGCCACGCGGATGCGCAATACCAGTCGTCTCCGTTATCCGGGAGAACTAGAACGCTATCGCCCAGCCCGACCATGGGATCATCGTGCAGTTCCTCAGGAAGTCCAAGTCCCTTATCATCCTCAGTAACAGCACCTCAACATCTGTTATATCCAAGAATGTCAAACTCTATGAGTCCCGCAAATCTTAGTCCGTCGATCGCATTTTCAGTACCCAATACGGTGAGCCTGCCCCGAGCGCCACCACCTCGGTCATTATCCCCCGCTACGAGTTTATACTCGTCATATTCTTACTACCCTTATGAAAGCGTTCTATCGGCATCTCCAAGTAATTCACGTTCACCTACCCCAATAGATCATTCCCAATATCTGCGCCCAGAGGGTCAGATTGCACAACCTTTAGCATCAGTCAATGAAGTTCCCAGTCAAACGCCGCAGGAATATTTACAACTTGGGATACAGTGCCACGAAGCCAATAAACTTGAGGATTCAGCAAGGTATTTTGAAAAAAGCGCAAAGGAAAATGGCGGATGCGGAATTGGTATGCTCATGTGGGGACTCGCTCTAAGGCACGGTTGGGGATGTTCAAAAGATGAAAAGGGGGGTTTCAAATGGTTGCGCCGGGCTGCGGAGAGCGCTGTTGAGGATTTAGAGAGCGCTAGGATTGGCGGTGGTTCGGACTCCAACGTAGTCCAGGTATGTATATTGTATACCCTGGTGGCTGTTGCGGCCAACTCAACATCACTTAGACAGAACTTGTTCTTGCAATTTACGAGGTCGGCCAGTGTTTTTTCCAAGGTTGGGGTGTACCAAAGGATCAGAAGATGGCTGTCGTAAGAAATCCCCTTTTTAAAGTAATTATAAATTCACCGTAGGACCCCTCAGAGCTATTACAAAGTGGCTGCTCGACTAGGGGATCCAGATGCCCAAAGTGATCTTGCCTTCTGTCTTGCAAACGGTAGGGGATGCAAGAAAGATCGCAAAGAGGCTGCCAAGTGGTATCGTGCGGCGGTGAGTTGTGCATGACTTCACAACTTCGGATCCGGTGTTTGCGATGTCTAACCGTATCATAGGTGGCGCAGGGGCAGAGTGACGTTGGGCTTGCGTGGATTTACAAGGAGAAATACCAGTGATCCATGGCTATTGTTATGTACTTGTCAATGGTTGCTATTTTCTATAAATATATACCCTCAGGGTCGTGATGCTGCAATGCCATTGAACGCTTTGTCTTTTCTTTCTGGGTAGGGCATGCGTACACAATTTCAAACGTCGAAACCCAACCCAGTAAATATTCAACATACTCAACTTGGCGTATGGGACTTGTATGAAGAATTAAACCCAAGTACCGCTTACTTGCCAGGATGGTCTGCGTCTCTGTATGAGACCTACCTCGAATTGGTTCAGAGCCTGCCATATTTGCTGCGAATGGTCAAGGATGTAATTGGAATCAAAACATGTTGGATTCTCTTATTTACTTATTTCACAACACGACTTCTACTTTCGCTAATACCCGCAACCGAACTATGGTAAATCCCATCCTTTCGAGCGCAAGATTTACGATTTCTGACTCCAGGGATTTGTCAGGTTTTCAGGACAGTTATTATCCGTCGTAAGCAGGGCGATGGTGAGTTAACTGAATAAGAGCTTACAATTCTTGTAGGGCCAAACTGCCCTAGACGAGCATATGTTCAACAAAGATCATCTGATTCAAGTCGCCGCAGGGAGCTTACTATGCTCGGTGTCCAATCGTTTCTTGACGCTCGTCCTCAGAATTGTAGAAGAACCATTGAACAGACGCATAAAGCAATTCTATACCATACACTATTTTCATGCCATGGCCCGGTTGGACTTGCCTACGTTTGAGGATGCAGCTGTTCAGCAACAGTTTGAAAAGGCCCTTCCCAGATCATCAAAGTATAGCATTGCTTGGGATACAGTTATGGCTATATCAAATACAGGTTTCAAGAGCCTAACCTTGGTTTCACAACTTGTCATTCTCATCCGCGTTCTCAGAGAGCAACGTGATGGTCTCCTGTTCGCTGTTCCGAGTTTTGTTTATTCTGTTATGTCTTTTTCGTCGCAAAGGCGCTTTGTAGGCAGCAATCATGGTAAGTCTTTTCTCGACCTGACACTAAGTAATTACCGACTTTCCTTGTCTTCAGTGTGGGCAGCGATTACCAAAGATCCACATTATATCAGGACGGAAGGTCTTAAGCGAACCGTGAATGATGGGAGTCATCGCAAAGAAATAGTAGCAGGTAACCTGTGGAAGTATATGCTTGCTCGTAAGCCAATCAAGTCTTATTGGCTCAAATCATGGTTGAATTTATTTTGAGCAGAATATACACAAGGGGTTGAGCAAATAGCTGATCGCGCTGGAGACTTTTATGATGTGCTCGCTGCTCGGCATACTTGGGACTCAACTTCCTTTATCAACACTCTTATAAAGGAGCCCATACAACACCTACCACAAGTCTGTGCATACATTAAATATTACTTCTAGTGATTAACATCATAGATTAGGTTATTTTCACGCTTCGTGCTGTCCAATACCCCACTTCGGTGCCTCTTATGTTTGCCTCCTTGAACCTTGTAACGAAAACAACCAATGATTTTGCTTATACGATCTTTAGCCTTGTCGACAACAGCGACTCCATCATGGACAGAGTCGCAAGCATAAGGAATTTATATGAAATCATTGGACTTCCGAACAAGATTCCTGACGGAACTGTGCCATATCCTGAGAACCAGAGGTCACTGGAAATGGGCATGTCAATAGAATTCAGGTATTATTTTTACCACATTTCTTGGCTGGCTTGAAGTGGACAACTTCTCCCAGAAATGTAACATTCAAGTATCCAGACACGGACAATTACGCGTTGCGTGATGTATCTTTCAAAATAGAGAAAGGACAACTCTGCGTAGGTCCACAGTTCCGTGCCCAGGATCAACTTTAATTGTCTTCGTCAGGTCTTGATAGGAGTGAATGGCTCCGGGAAAAGTACGATTTTGAAGTTAATAGCTCGAATTTACGACACAACGGAAGGTCAGATACTCATTGACAGCGTGGACATCAGAACCTTGCGACTAGATGATTTGCGCCGGACAATCTCTGTCCTCTTCCAAGATTACACTCACTTTCCACTTTCTGTGCGTGCCTTGTTATGTACCGTGAAACCCACACACTAAAAGTATGCATAAAGATTAGGGACAACATTGGTTTGGGAGATCCCGAACATGCTAATGACGACGACAAAATTCTTGAGGCAGCGCGCCTCGGCGGAGCTGATGAAATCATACGTCACCTGCCCGAAGGCCTTGATACATATCTCGAGCGACCGGTTAGAGATTATTATTCTGGTTTAACAGAGGGTAAAACCCTATTTGGGCGGCCTGTAGACTATAACGGCATTCGGCGCCGAGCTGGAATGGACTCATCAACTTCAAAGGCGCTTTCAGGTGGCCAGATGCAGCGGATAGCACTGTCAGTTCTTCTACTCTCCCTATACAAACAATTATGATTACTTGAGAATAGGGCACGAACCTTCATGCGTTCGCTAACACCAGAATCAAGAGTTGGGCTTCTGTTATTCGACGAGCCATCAGCCAGTTTAGATCCAACCGCAGAACATGGTACGAGATGTTGATCTACAAAAGGTTACCTCGGATGGCTGATCGGCTGCCATAGAACTGTTCGAGCGTTTGCGACATCTAAGAGGTCACAAGACAATGATATTCTCATCTCATAGGTTTGGGAATCTTACGCGACATGCTGACATTATTTTGTGGGTCTACAAATTTCTCGAATGTTTATATACTGACTAGCCCGCAAGATACATGAACGATTCCATGATAGCAGAGAAAGGGACGCATGGGCAGTTACTGGAAAGGGATGGAGAATATGCTCGGATATGGAAACTGCAGGCGCAGGCATTCATTTAAGGTCTTGTTGATCCAAGTACTGGTTTAGCTGGAAACTTTATCAAGGGGTTTCGCGCGCCCCGCCAGGGCACAATAGCTTTCGTAACTGTCAACGTGCAAACGAATCCTATAGTACACATAACTACACGAGATATTCAAAGCTTGGCATGTTGTAAGACATAAGCTGAAGCTTCCTTCGACTTCACCTTATTCACATCTTTCATTGAAACTGACCGACATTCATACGCATGGTTATAACCGAGGCTATATCGCATTAAGTACTTGATTTTGGCTCCGATAGTGGTGAAATGACGTACCGCGTCCTACCGTCTGGGCCACCTGGTTTGAAGAATTCTGGTCTCCTTAGGAGGGACACGACAGCAGCACCACCTAAGCCTATATTATGAACAAGTCCATATTTGCCACGCTTATCGGGTATGTTGAAAAGGCCAGGAGCTTGCATTGGGCCAGCCCCTATGGATACGATAATGTCAACAAATTCGATGATCAGATACAAGTACGCACAGTTTCTCAACTGCACTTCAAGGCTATCAGCGAGATATTATAAGAAGGGAGGGTACAACCTACTCATGATATAGAAATGCATTCCAATACCAGTCGCACCAAGTGGGTGACCTTTCGCTTCCAGACCACCACTTGGGTTTATGACGTACTTACCACCATACTGTTATGGCACTCGTTAGTCATCCATGCACCAACACTTATGTCAGGACACCAACCGTATTATCCCCACGATCCACTAATTTATGAGCTTCTCCTGGAGGACAGAGACCCAATGCAGGGTACGTAATGAGCTACAGTGACAGATTCCATTCATTAGTAGAGTTAAACGCCATGATGGTGCAATCTGCATACCTCGTTTGCTGCGAAACAATCGTGCAGCTCAATGACACCAACAAGATTCCTTCCCTCACCCTCCTTGTGTCCAGCCTTATCAAACACTTTGTTGGTGCATACTTCGGTCATTTTGTAGCCAACTAACTCCATCGGGCTCTTGTTCTCGTATGTGCCCAGACCATCCGTGGCTAGCTCCTGAGCTACGATCTCAATTGCTTGGTTTTCCAGGGCGTGAGAGTGAACAAATTCTTCTGATGCAACAATGCAGCACGCTGCTCCATCCTAAATGCTTGATGATGAGAAGCTCCAAGAACGGCAATTATGTGACGCACAGACGTAGGGCTACACATAAACTTGGTAAGATTGTTTGTCATCTTTGGCGCGGCCAACACTTGCTCCATACTCCAACCATCCCGAAATTGAGAATAAGGATTGTTCAAGGAATGTTTGTGATTCTTTGAAGCTGGCGAGTATTTTAGTATTAAGATACTGGGAGCATCGGATACAGCGCACCGATCTTGGCCAAGTGTTCTACGTTACCACCGTATTTCGTGAAGTATTCCTGGGCGCCATTGTCGAACATCCGGGCAGTTAAGGGCCCATGATTCTCCGTGATAACTCCCCGTTCTAATTCATGCGTATGGATAACCGATAGCTGCATGGGCGAGGGACGGTCCGGGAAATTAGTTGAAAGGCTTCCTGGCTTCATTCTTTCAAAGCCAAGAGCCATGGCGCATTCTACTTGACCATTTTTGACCGCTAAATTGGCCAGGTATAAAGCAGTAGAGCCCGTCGAGCAGTTGTTATTGACATTGACGATTGGAATATACGTAAGGCCAAGATTGTAGAGGGCCCGCTAAAAAGGGTTCAGTCACCGAGACCGGTGGACATGGTGTAAACTACACACTTGGCCGGAAGTTGAATCGCCATAACAGTATCCGACGAAAGCCGTCTCGATGGCGTCGTAGGTGATTCCTGCATATCGTAAGCACCATTGTCTCAGCACAATTAATTGGACCAACCAGCATCCAGTAATGCCTTGGTGGCCGCTTCAAGGCCCATCTAATCTGATCCGTGATTACTCTATCGCAACGCTTAGAACGAAGTAGGACACACGTCTTCGGTAGCTCTTTGCCCCCTTGGCTGTCAAACAGGTGATACAGAGTACATGATATTAGGGGTCGGAATACCTTGATGAACGCTGTACATCCTCCGCCAATAAGAAAAGTTCTCCGCCCAGCCATCGTTGTTGAGAGGTTGTGAGCAGTTGTAAGGGTTGTGTATGCCTTGATCAATCACGTGCGCATAGTCCCCGGCGGCCTGATTGCCGACCTACATCAAGAACATGTAGTTTAGCAACTCTGTCACTACGCGAATATTAATACTGTTTCCTATCAACCGGTACTTCGTCTTGAGTGTCACCATCTCAGGCCACTGGAATTGCTTCTCGCAAAAGGGTTTTTCGAAACTGAACAACCGCAACAGCTCCGTCGGACTAAAGTATCGTAGTCTAAGTGCATATAGTATTTTCACGGCGTCAACATTGTCAGTTTTTTGAGCTGCAAGGAACTCGTCAAAAACTGTGGTCTGCTGTAACGGCAATTCAGCATCTGCAAAAATAAGTGTGCAGGACATTCATACATCTAGTTCTTCGTTCATCTGGATAATAGAGCCAGCACGTTCCACTAGTTGGGTATAACCTAGCAATATCAATATGAGGACCAAAATTGTTATATTACTTCTTGCCTACCTCGGGTGAAGCAACATGACCTCTTGGATGACGGTAACACAATATCGAACAATCTTCCCCATCTTTGGAGCACCTTATCTGGTACACGATATGGTTGATCATTCTTGAAATGATCCAAATAATGCCTGATCTGATCGACGTCAGCATGTGTTTCTGTACCCTCACAGTCACCACGTTGGCCTGGAATACATCGCCATACCCGATCTTGGTCGTCGGCGTCACATGCAAAACGCAAAGGTCGTCGTTTTGCCAGCAGATAATACCGCAGGCGTGAGTTCGGGATCCCAAATTGAAGCGGAGTAAGGAGCAACTCAAGCGTTCTATAACCCAGCGAGCGTAGCATAGAACGTAGAACAGTTCTAGCCGTGGAGGACTTTAAAAAATAAGTATTGTGGTAGTAATTGCGGGAGAGCAATATGCACCTCGAATCCAGCAACATTTTCGACAAGCACATAGGAAGGATTCGTTCCAGATGCCTTCATCCGCGGAAGGACATCCTGCACGAGATAAAGAAAGGATTTGGCACGGGGATCCGAAGCTCCCTTTGCATTTGAGTTAAGAACAGTGTACGGTTGACAAGCCGGTGACAACAACCACAAGTCGGCATGGAAGGTAGTGAGATACTCAGGCGTAAGCGTAGAAATGTCCACCTAACAGGGATGAGCAAAAGTCTATATCACAGTGAAAAAAGCAGAACCTTGGAGACTATGTTTGGTCCATGGTTGAGCGAATAAACTTGGCAGGCCATCTGATCCCAATCAAACGCTTGGACGACCGTTGCATCGGCATTGCTTCTCGTCAGCGCAAGATGGAGGCCTCCTGTCCGCGCTATCAGTATCCCTGACAGACATCAAGCTAAGCCGTGTACCTATACCGCTATAGAACTCGAGAGCCCGTATGGAGCCAGGCAAGTCTATCATGGTCATGTCTTACATAATCAGATTTGGCCTTCGACAGTTCAATTTCATCTACTGCCAGCATCGGCTCTCTGTATCATCCATACATCTCCCTGCGACACCCTTGTCGTTCTGTGACGCTTCTTACGAATCCTTATTGAACTGTACAAGTTTAATTCTCTTCCACTCATCTTATGTCCGACCAGCGCCAGATATTTCCGGGGCCTTCAATCTACCCACAAACGGATTCGCGTCCTCATCATTTATCACCGCGTGTCTCCCATGTAGACACTATGTCAGACTTATCAACGTCTGGACCGCCCAGAATTGAGGGCCGTAGCTATTTTCTACCATTAGAGACGGTCAGGTATGTCCCCCACAAATTTTGAAATGGCGCTCTTCTCATACCTTGCATAACAGTTTAGATCAACGCCCCAAACCTTTTCCACCTGCCTTCCCGTCCAGACAATATAACCAACTACCAACGCCGCAAAGGTATGATAGGTCCTTAATTTTGCCGTGTCTCAATGGCGTCGTTCAATTGAACTATCTGACACCCTTATTCCTAGTCCCAACGACTTTACTTCCTACATCGAACTTGATTTTCATCGGCACTCTCCTTCAAACCATGGGCATGTCATTCATCTGAGTCTTGTCAGGATTTGAGCCACTTACCTCAATCATGGTTGACCAGTGCCATTGCTTCACTTCTATCGTCGTCGTCTGACCCCGAGCAGCCCAAAACGTAATGTTCACGTCTGGGGTCAACTCAATTATATTGATCATTCCCAAGCATTTCAGAAAGCAAGTCATCGGATTCACATATGATGACCCCGGACTCTAGGTAATTAACGCTGCAGCAATAGATTCAGATCGCTGAATATCGACGCTAGTCCCCATAATACGCGGTGGTCCACTCACTACTCCCCCAGTTCATTATTTCCCGTGCAGTGAGGCCCTACACCCTAATCTACCTAGTTGCAAACGAGCTGATTGCAAAATACTACAGCTCTCCTATTTTCAAATCCGGTTCTGCATCCGAAGCAAGCACCTCGGCGTATGTATTTTGTTCCAGAGAGACCCGTTAAACCCAGTCTTATTCGCTCTATCAGCGTGAAACTCGAACCTCCAACGTCGAATCAGGCGACTACCCTAGCTCCTGCGCCGTCTGTATCTCCCGCGTCTTCGTATCTCTCGTCCCCGTTTGTGCCAGGAATGCCTATCCCTGGCAAAAAAACTTTACGGCATCGCTCTACGTCGCCTATGGGAAGCGGAATACGGATCGATAGCCCCATGGATTGTAACCATATGTCTCAACAACGGAGGGGGATGGACCTGTCCTCACTCGAGCCTGCAGCCGAAATTATGCCTACCGAAGTCGGGGGTGAGATGGAACGTATTCGCCAGGTTATGTTCCAGAATCAGTTAGCGCAAAGAAAAGAAGCTGAAAATCGCCGCCCTGACTATTTAAAACGCGAAAAGCGAGCTGATATACATACTGACTTTGTCGCAGCTGACCGGCACGAAAACGAGAGGAGCTCGGTGATAGGAATTATTGATAGCCCCAGTAAAGGGAGGAGACTCACGTTATTCCAGGAGACCTCCGAAGAGAGTTTTGAAGAAAGCTTGATGGCTGGTGGTTACGGTCGATACGTACGTGCTAAGTGTCATACAATAATTTACTTGCTGATCCTGCTTAGAGGACCACTGAGTGGGTTCGTCAACCTCAACCTCTTGCACTTGCAACAACAAGTGTTACAGGGCCTTCCAAAGTTGTGGCACTTCTTGAACAAACACAGGAGGCGCCTGCTGTTTCAGATAAAGAATTCAAGAAGCGTAAAAGGCTGGAAGCTTTTCGAGGTGAGAGAGGGTTCAGTGTTCAAAGGTCAAATCTCCTTGCAATGGAGCTCCAGGGTAGGGGCCGAGTATTAATTGACCCTACGTGCGAAACCAAGGCTACCCCTAGCAATAATCCATCGCCAACTAAGAAGCGTACTGGCGGACGGCGGAAGAAGAAGAGTAGTGGTCTAAAGATGAGGGAAGAGCGAAATCCAATACCTCCTACTTCTAAAGAGATTGAACAGAGACCCAATTGGATCGATCATGAATTTCCATGGCGTCTAAGGACGGAGGAGGTAGCTGGCGTAAAGAAGATTGAAGATGAAAATCGACTGAGACTAATCAAGAAGTTCCTGGACAGAGATTCAGACTTGGAAGATTCAGACTCTGATAACGGAAATAATAATGATGACAACGAATCTCACCCAGTTCAGTTCGATGGTATCCAAAAGGAGCCGACGAGAATGGGAAGAGGAAAAATGATATCACTTCCTGCGAACACCGACTCGTGGTGTGGTTCAAGAATGTCTAGCCTAGACAAGAAGACAACAATACCTTATGACCCTGCGGATGCGCGAACAGCTTTACTGGCGAAGAAAAGTGTGCGTGCCTTGTCATATCGTTTGCAGCGCAAACAGCACGCTACCGACGATGATGAAGTGGTCTGTATCTGTAACGGTGCGGACAACGGCCGCCAGTTGGTTCAATGCGATGGTTGCGAAGCATGGTATCATCTGTATTGCATCGGAATCAAGAGCATTGATGAGCTCGGGAGAGAGGAAGATCCATGGTTTTGTCACTCTTGCAAAAACAGATCTTCCTCGGAGCCAGAAGTATTATCGAGCGAGCCAACCTTCGTTCCAACAGATGATGAACCCCAAACACACCGCATCTATGACACGCCGTTCTTTCAGCCATCTTCCCCCCATAATTCGCCGTCATGGTCATTTGAGCGGGGCCCTAGGACACCAACTCACCGTGCTTCTGATCTCGAACCCCCTAGCCTCTCGTCCGGTTCGTCTTGGATAGATTCCTCGCGTCACGGACCTTCGACACCTCACAATCCATCACAGGGCGTGCGGGTCTATGGCCATAATTCTGACACTTATAACCGTCCTTTTGACGAGTCTCCGTTTGATCCCACTTCGACACCTTCCCGCGGTATAAAGTTCGGCGTACCATTCATGACTCCTAAAAATAACGTCTGGTCCGCTCGTCCCCCTGGTGTGATTCAAACTCCCTCAAAACCGAGTGGACATGGTCCTTCGTCCAGCCATGGAGGTCTGACTTCAGCCCTTGATAATAGTCAGAGAAGCGGCGGATTTGACTTCAGCCCCTTTGGTCGATTTCCGCCTTTCGGCGAGTCACCCATTAGAAGGTCCCGTTCAGGTGAAGAATCAAGACGGTTTCCGGATTCTCCATTGGCATCACGGTCACACCAGGCATTGCCGCTAGAAGAATCGCCAGTCATTCGGGTTAAGGGTAAGGAGAAGTTGTAATAGGTTAGCAATGTATTATTTAGTCGTTGGCAGGTTGCCAATGTCAGCTTTCGTTCCATCTATAGCACTGTGGGTGTAAGATTGGCTTAAAAAATGCACGTGATAACCACAATACTTTTCGAACAACATACATGGATCTGGTGACGGATGCTGACCGAATACGGCTCGCGATTGCTCGTTCGCGTTGCTTCGATATACCTCTTAGTATGCTAACCTGTTTCTATGGCAGGCTATATGCGCCCTACGTCTCAAGCCCGAATCACAATCTATTGCTGGTGCGCAAAACCTCGTTGAGGATTTAATAAAGCCCTCCCAACATCCCGTTAGCTTGTGTATTAGATCTTCAAGACAGATTTCCTTTAAATGCCCTATACAATTCGGACTGCACCCCGTGGAAATCGCTTGCATTCAAACTTGAGCGGGAAAATGTTCAATTGCAAACACAGCTTGATGCAGAAAAAATTAGTGCGTGCTGGCTACATATGACAATCCCGATCTGATCATATTATGTCGAATTTTAAATTCTGTTCGGACCGTGTGACCAAAAAAAAAAACAATTCCAGGATGCCTCACATTGACTAGCAAGTGCGATGCATCGACCTCAGCGGCAATTTCAACTGGTTCTGGCTCGGCGCCTGGATATTCGTGGCCAACTAGTGGGGGTCAGACTTACGGAAAGAGCAAGAAAGCCCGGAAGAAAAATACGTCCGATTTACATCAAAGAGAAGGAAGCACAGACCTGCCACCATGCTTGACACAGTTACGAACCAGTTGCTCTTCGCGAACTGATCCTCCTTTGGCAACTCTCTTCCCCCCAATGGATGCTTTCTCTAGGCTGTTGTCCCTTGATGTCTCTGCCCTCCCGCAGAACTTAACTATATCTATCACATTACGCTCCGTGGAGGCAATTGCCGACTATCTGGATTTCCTGCTCTTATCTAATAAGGCTCACGGGCTACACCACAAGAAACGATTGGAGGCGCTGAACTCCTGCTTGCATTACGTATTGACACACGGTGTTCCTCTGGTTGTTCGGTTTTCTAAAACCTCCAAAAGGAAACGCAAACGCGATACCGATGACCTGGAACCTCAGGAGAATCCCATCGATCGCTTCCTTGAACTTTTACGAAGCCGGATATTTAATCACATCGTTACTACGATAAGTTACCTGTCAGAAGTTTACCTTACTAGGCTATTGTTCCCCAATGCCAGCATTTCCCACGTCACCGAGGTGAAACATCCGGGCGAGCAACATGACAAGCCTCAGACAACGCCAAATGATCTGCGTGCTGGTATAGTGTACATCTTCGAGTCTAGCGTATACCTTTTATGCGCAAGTTTGTCATCAGTCACCGGAGTAGCCAAGCAATCCTACGCAACAAAGTTGTCGACCCTTTGCACTTCTCTTATGCTGTCAACAAGTTATGAACTCGATAAAGCTATATTTAGAAGTTCCATCGCCCTGCCATTAGATGCGCTTGACGGCAATTATTCATCAATACAGGGAAGCTCCAACCGACCCGGGAATCTGTCTAATGGGAGCGAAATAGGACCTGGTATGTCATTGATGTTCGAACACGAATCTTTGTCATCCGCCAATACATACATGGCAGACACCAATCCCGGAAATTATAGTAATCTTCATCAGCGAGTAATGCGCTTGGCCATCAAGGATTCTGTGTGGTATTTGTGTAACATCATGCACATCCTCTTCGGCGGAAGAACCTTAGTTTGTAGCGAAGGCCCGTGGCATCAAGTTGGAGTAGGGTATGCCTGATTTACCTAATAGTTCTCAATCTCACCTGCAGTCCCATTGAAAGAAACAAGCCCAGAAAGGATATCAAGGACATCAATGGTTACCAAGCAAATGTAGTTCTGTTGGAAGCAACGCGGGACGTTCTCCTTCGTCTTGTGATCAAATGTCAAAGGAAAATGAAGAACAACAATTCTGAACGTGAGTCGCGTGCCGCTCCTGTATAACCCAGCATTATCATATGGAAGAAGCTGGGAATATCGATTCGTTATCGGATAGCGATTATCATAAAAATGGGTATACATCATCACGATGCCCGGCCCAGGCGAGCGACTTCGAGAATAACAATATAGTCGATTTGGGACG
Organism: Amanita polypyramis BW_CC; assembly: GCA_001691755.2. NCBI lineage: Eukaryota > Fungi > Basidiomycota > Agaricomycetes > Agaricales > Amanitaceae > Amanita > Amanita polypyramis. The sequence goes on along the minus strand of JNHY02000006.1, from coordinate 24,643 downwards.
ACAGGTTAGAACCTTCTCTTAGAGGAATGCCACAGAATATGACAAACGGGAATAGATCGGACTGGATGCCTTATTAGATACAAACATGCTGGCGAGAGGCGGAGGTGGGAAGAATATACAACGATCGTGTGCGAAATCGAGACCAACTTGCAAGGGTAAAATGGAGCAAGTTCATCTTCCCACAGTGGACGAGGTGACGTACAACATGATACTGGGCGTTGTCGAGCGCTTCGTTCTGGATGCCTATCATGGCGGCGCTGGAGTACATTAGCACCTAATAGAGGATGGCGTTTCAACCTGTGTACGAGAAGCGATGAACTTTGATAAACAGACTTAGAAAGTTAGACTTAATGTTTGCAATCAGCGGTGAGAACGGCATATCATTAATAGTCAGCTCAAGGGCAGTAGCACTTGAAGTCAACTGCGGTCAATTACCTGAGGTAAGAATGTTGGAGTTGTTATCGGTGCATGCTGGCAGGGTATTTCCATCAGGACTAAGCTTGGCATGCTCCAAGAGAAGGAAGATAGGAATTAGGGTTGTGTCATGGCGAGCGTCAAGGGATATTGTGGTCTGCCATGAGGCAGATGTAAGGATCACATGTCATAATAAGCTACATTAGAGGATGTGCTAGCGGTGTCTATCGGTGACCCTCATTTCCCATAGTGCGTTCCGTGGAGAAAGCTGGAGCGCTGTGCGGAGAAAAGATGGCGATGGATGGACTTCACCGAACGATAGCAAATTGGAATAGCCGTTCCGTGTCACTTGGATAGTCGGTCCACCAGGTTGCATGTTCTCAAGCTAAGATCAGTCAAGTAACGGCGTTGCGTTGGGGTTGGGAAGAATTCAGGGGCTAGGAGACTGGGATGTGCATCGTTTTACGTGTCGCTAAAAGTTCCGTAACGACAGGTGAAGGTATGATCCAACAATGATGATAAAACCGAAACACGCTCACGTGAAATTGATGTCCCTGTTTCTCTTCGTTGGAAGCTACGATGATGTGCGGTATTGCATGAGTGAGCGCTATGGGAAGTACCGGTCTGTGGTTTGCTACCGCTGGACGAGAACCCCAAGGTGCCCACCAGCGTTTGCTGTTGAATTTTGGAATAAATGGGCGGTCGATGGGGGCGGAATATTTGTGGGAATTTGGCGGGATGCCAGAGGTGTGACGGGTGTGACGGAGTAACACATGAGCCGGTTGCATCTGAGATCTCTGGGCCACCAATCACTTTCCCATATAATCCTCCTCCTCATATCCGTTCCCTCCCCTCCACCATGCCCCTCCTCGCCGTCGCAGTTGCTGCAGTCTCCTCCCGCTGCCCCTCTCCGTCTCTCCCTTCTCCGTATCCCTTAACTTCCGACGTCATCACGCGACTCAATGAACATCTGGCCGTGCTCCTCCCCAAATACTTATGGAAGGTTCGTCCCCCCGCTCTCGTGCATCACCTTTTGCCTAATATCCTGCCCAGTCCGATTATCTAGCTTCACACTGTGATAGATTTGGTTGCTCCATCAGGTTCTCTATCTTCGAACGGAGACATGTATGTTCTATACTTCTCCTTGCTGTTGTCCTTGCTGACGTCCGCTTCAGCACTGTCGTAAATGCGGTGGCGTCTTTTGCAACTCTTGCTCGTCTCGTACAACGCGGCTTTTAGATACCTCATTTCTGGATTTCCTCCACCCACCTAGAGGAGTGCCTATATCTGCTTTCGATTCACCAACATCCCCCGTTATCGATTGCCGCGTCTGTGACGATTGTTGGGACCAAATTCATGGATACTCGCGATCATCGCAGTCGTCTGAATCTTCATCTTCTCTATTCTCTGAGCCGTCTTCCATATCGCTTTGCTCAAGTCCGATGAGCCCCTCTACTAGTGGCGAAAGCTCGCTTTGCAGTAGTGTGGTTGCCACGCCTTTAAATGCTCCATGCATGTCCCCCCGCAAGACGCAGTCTCTGCACACAACGTCAAGTGCATCTAGTGTTGAATTAATTGCAGGTCCTATTCGTCCAAAGCGCATGTCAGTCAGACATTCACATTTTCCCCTTCCCGTCGCGCTCCCTAAGGAGCGCTCCTACGGCGAGCTAGATGCCTATCCACTAAGGCGTTCTAGCGTTCTGTGCAAGGCCACTGGGGGTGGACGTTGGGAACCAAAACCGAACCCGATATATGCAGGTTACCGTCCACCTGTTCCTGGAGGCAAGGCTTTGTTTGAAATAGAAATGGAAAATCAAGAAAGGGAAGAAAGACTAAGAAGATTAAATCCCGTGGTAAAAGACGGCGACTTCCAATATCGCTTCCAAAAAGAGCCAGAACCAGTGATCCTATCGCGGAGTCCATACCATCTTGCAACCTTCTGACCGACTTACTTGCTGCATGACCCTGGAGCTTTCCTTTGTCCGGTTACCGCAACTTCCCTGCCTTCGACGTTATCCTCATGATAGCAGCGCTACTGCTATGTTAAGAATGCTCATTATCCTTATTGTTGTATATTGCTGTCAACTGTACTCGTAATGGTCTGTTTCACTGCTCCAGCTGTCGCGTTCATGCTTATATGTCCGACCGACCTTATACCATTTGTCTTGTCATTCCACTTGTGCAACCCCGCATTGCTATCGATATCCTCGGGCACTCTACTTTGCCTACTCTATACGTATTTAACCATGCGCCACCTCCTTATCCATCTTTATATGGATACTTCCAGTTACATGCTGTGTAGTCCCCGCTATGGGTTGTTGTTGAACTATGCGGTTTTTAGATTATACTTACTCATGCTATTATTATGTTACGGACTTGTAATTAGCTTAGTTCAGAAATAGACCTTTCTTCTCTGGTCAAACAGAGGTAAACAAGTGCAGCGCGTGTTTTCTCTCGCTTTTTGATTGCTGGCTGTCCCATGTCCGTTATCCGGTGTCTCAAAGCCTCCGTCCAAATCTCGAGACAGCCGCTCGTATCCTTAATTACAAGAAGGAACGCCAGTCTTGTGGTCTCTGAAACCACAAATTCAGTTCCTCCCATTTCTACTATTAAGTTAGGAACGTCAAAATCAGTTGTGGAGGAGGAACAAACCAGCAACACACATGGACGCCGCCGTCGAAAAGCTGCTACCCAAAGGCCACCCATTTCCATAGGGTCACCACGCAAGTGGAACAGACCCATAGCCGAAGGCGTTCTACCGGCATATGACCTGGCTCTCCAGCTCATTCAGAAAGACAGCCATGGTCTAAAACAAGAAGCACATACTCTCCGCGTTGAAGTTGACGCTGCAGAAGCTAAGTTACAGTCCATGTTGAAAGAGAGGGATGCTGGGAAGGTGTTTGAAGATGGTGTGTTAGAGGCGAAGGATCAGGATATTGAGAATATGAGAAAGAGACTCCATATCCTTGAGGTTCAAAGTGAAGCTAATTTGCCCAACGAACGATGGAAGGTTGCCAATGCGATGGGTGAGTTGTGGTTCTCGTTCTGCCTTAAGTTTATGACGCCGTACTCTAGTGGACATGACGAAACCATCTCATAGACATCTGTTGGAGCAGAGATGGCGTAAGGAGGGCGAACTTGATCTCCTTGTGCGTTTTACTCCCTGAGGGAGAAGTCCCCTGATCTAATTGGTCTATTATAGATGGAACGCATTCACCAGATGCATGTGGTGCCGGACGTTTTGCCAGAGTTACATCCTTCTATTGACTTGCATGTCACGGCCACGGCTTTACCCCAAGAAATACGTCTCAGAAGCAATAGCGATAAGGAAGTAAAACCTGGCATCTTCCTCATCCCCCAGCAAGTGAGTTTTATCTAAGACGCATATCCACGAAAAATTAAATACATGTTGTACAGACTTTGAAGCCGCCGAAACTGTACGCAAACGTGTTCCATACAGATACTAGACTCTATACAATGCTCCTTGTGGATCCAGGTAGGCGTGCAATGCTCTGTTATGAGCACTATTACTGACGAGACGTGATGTAGATGTACCTGACGAAGAAAGTGCGACTTTCACTACGTACCTACACTGGATGAAGTAATATCTCTGTATTTTCTTGGTCCTACAGCCCTAACTAATGCCTTACCCACAGACCAAATATACCTCTTTCAGCCACCCATCGTGATCGTATTCCGGACCTCAATGCGCACACGACTTATATTCCCCCACACCCCCAACGCGGCACGTCGTATCATCGTTATGTCATCCTCCTTTTACCTCAGCCAAATGCTTTTGGTGGCCCGGATCATACGCTAAATACGGCTGCTCGGGCTTCGCCGGGTGAAGTGACCTCTGCGTATTTAGATATACCCGTCGTAACCAGAGCAGAGCGCAGAGGGTTCGATGTACGTGCATTCATGCAGCAGTGGGGCTTGGATGGAGCAAGGGGAGGAGGAGCGCATATGTTTAGACAGATCTGGAACGAGGAGGTTTCGAAAATCTACACGGGCACACTTGGTAAGTTACCCACTATCTCATATGCGATCCACAGAGGATTCATTCGATTACAGACGAAGAAGAACCACGGTACGGCCGTCCCCGCAAACTTGATCCATACGCGGAGTTCAAGCACAGTAAACGCTATGTTTAATCTGATATTAATCACGGGACGGAGACAGCGGGACGGAACTGTATCCCTTGAACTTTAATTATTTTCCAAGCTATCTCCGACTCCGGATAGCTGGTTCTTCTGTCGCCATGTCATAACGGCCCGTGCTTGTGAATTGGAGGCGGCGGGTAATCTCGCGTATATATTTTTTTCCTTGTGGTCAGGGTAGCATCGGTACCGCACGCGTATTAGCGTGAAAGCCATCAAATCTCCCATCATGCTATAGATTTTTCGTAGTGATTGACATCTCCAGTTGTGATTGGGTGTCGACGTCATCTACCATGGATACCTCTGAATGGTGCATCTTGTTGTGAGGTTGTAATAGCCTTGCCACCCATCATCCCATTCTGAGGTATGATAGTAGGTAGAGATAGCTAGATACAACTGTTGGGTTGATTTTCCACGCTTCTCCTAAGCGCGAGGTGTTGTCAGTAGTCAGCCAGTAATGCCGCGGTGTACCTGTTCCATGTGAATGACCGGGCCGATTTGGGAAGTGAATTACCATCTATGTCTAGGTTAGGTTGACAACGACTGACTGTCGCGCATCAAGTCGGATCTGACGTGGTAAGTAGGCTAACGGCCTGACTTTTTGGTACCTGATCTTTACTCGATGGCACCACTCTCGTGAAAGCTCATCTCAATATTATAATGTCTAAAAATATAATACGCATACGTTAGCGTCATGTTCAGACATTACAACCACCTCACGCAGGCTAGCAAAACATATCAATACATAAAGTTTTATTTACCTTCGAGTTCTTGTACTTCGTGCCCTAGTATTCTCGAAGCGTTCCCGTATTTCAGCATATCCAGCTCGGTCCACCCTGTGAACGTAGTACGATCCCCCATTTATTCCCCATGAGACCATGCCAGAATGGTATGGGCGTTCCGTGACATCAAATATAGCACTGATGTCATCAACCTACAAAAAAAAAAACATAAATTCACATTTGCATCGAGTGACATGCCGCGTTTCCTACATTGCGCTCTGTTACCCGTGCATTCAACGAACTGACGAAAGGGGCCAACGAAACAACAATTGCACCCTCCTTGAGATCAAGGAATTTCGGCCGAAGTGCCTCGTTTACTAACACGCGGTCAGCTTCAAAGCCAGAAACAAAGGGATGGAACTTACAGCTCTCCTCAAAGACTTTGTTGTCAACCAAAATCACGTCTGCCTGGGGGATGAGTTCATCTACCCTCTTGCTCGTTAGCATGTTTCCTTCCTCCAGCTCGACTTCACCCATTCCAATACCCCACATTCGACATCTGATCTGCATTTGTTCAACCATTTCTCTTGCAATTCTGGCAGGAGCAGGCATCAGTTCTATGCCGAAACTCTTGCAGCCAGTTTGCAAGCTTGCTTGTACAACCACGTTACCAACGCCGCTTCCTAAATCAAGGAAAAGCGATTCGTCGCTCAATCCAGTAATTTGGGCAATCTCATAAACCAGAGATGGCATTAGCTCCCCGTACACAGTGCTTGAAAATGCTTCGTATTGTTTTAAGCTGACGACATTAGGTCCAACGACGCGTTGATAATTTTCTTCTATAACCCTCATCAAAACATTTTTAGGTAGGCCAGATTCTTCCCAACTTTCAATGGCTTGTTGAAGAGCATTACATGGAACAGGTGCGAAGAGGTCTGCGGGTAGTCTAGGATACTTGAGGGCATGGAATACAGCATTGATGCGTGCCATAGCAGCAACGAAGAGGGGTCCATCTTGGCGGTTAATAGCGCGCTTGACAGCCCGAAGGAGGGACATGGAAGTCGGTTGCACAGATGTTGACGAATGGGTAATCATGGATGCTAGAGATAACAAATCTTCTTTGTCTTGCACGTCTATCGATTCTTCCGTATTGGTCGAGTCGCATGAAGGCAGAGGAGACGAGGGAGGCGATGATGGTGGTGATAAGTTTTCCGACAATGAATCATTGGGTATCGTGCCGAATAGGACTTGTTGTTCGCGTGTTAGATAGCCTGCAAATCCTGAGCGGACAGACTCGGTGATATGGATTATACGTCCGTACATTCTATGATAGTATAGAGCGTTTGTTCAAGATCTAAAATTGGATTATAATGGTCCTTGTCCTTGGGAGCCAATAAAATAAATCTGAAATGTATAAATCAATAAGGAGAACTAGATTAAGCTCATTTGAGACATTGACCAAGGGATAAAGTTCCTTTGGCAATTGCAAGACGGGAAGCTTCATTTTTCAGTGGACGAGCCCAAGAAAGTACTGCAACAGCCCCAATGAGCCCCGTTGGCCAATGCCTCTGGGCGGCGCGTGGCTTCAACATACCTTTCTGAAGCACTTGAGTTAGGATATTCCAGCTCTATGTATGGGTAACAGTGTGGGTGCGGTTGGAATGATCTATCCTTGGGATCGCCAGGGTTCTTGAAATCTGCGAGGGTTGTGAAGAATCGGAAGACAAGACATATGAAAATGATAACGAACATCCTTTATATGTTTTCATCAATCTCTTTACTACCATCTCCGAGCTGACGTGCCTGGGTCCTGGAGTCCCGTCGTCATCCACACACCAGCGCCTCCTCTGGAACGGCAGGTCAGTATTCGTGGGCGGATAAGCGGAGGTCGAACGTGATCTGCTGCTTCGGTAGATAGGCTCTGGTGAAGGGGCAAGCGTTTGCTGGCGACTATGTGCGCGTGAGGATCGACCTTTTGGGGCGTAATTCGTTGGCCCGCCTGCCGCACCTGTACGAGCACAGCGCGACTTCTTTGGATGAGACACGTCCGAAATGTGCAACTCAAACTCCGGGCTATCGAGGGATGCCTTTCTTTTCTCGGATGAAATAGAACTGGATCCGGATGCAGACGCGGGCGGTGACGACTGCTCAGCGATGATTCGGGGAATGCTGGAGAAATTAGAGTCGATTGAAGCGAGGTCCATGATGGGTGTCGATGTGCCTGCATTTGAAAAGGCCAACAGGACGGGCTCCGTTGACGAGAGCATAAGACATGCAGGCTGTTTATTTCCACGTGCCACTATTCAGTACAGGTCACATGCATCCAGCTCATCCTCCACACACAACTCCGGCTTTCTCTTCTCCTTCTCTACTTTCTCCTTTAAAATCCCTTTGATTGCCATCTCAAGTTCCCTTCCCATCTCTCCTTTTGCAATTTTCGGAAACTTCTGAACAAATGTCACGGCATCTTGTATATGTACCTTGAGCATCTCGTGATTTCGGTCGCTATGGATGTCCCCTTTGGGACCAAGTGTCTTCCTCAACTTAGAAAGCTCCTTCGTGTCTGTCCTGAAGTGTCCGCCAGATTATGATGCACCACTACGTTTAAGCCCGTACGTACTGAATTTCTGTCAGAATTGCCCCCGCCCTGTCGATCTCTTCGTGTCCTAAACCCTTCTTCAGCATTTTTTTCGCGTTCGCTTTTCTTCTCATAACATCCATCCAGAGACTCTCCAAGCAAGCTAACATATGCGGAAGCGGTCCTAAATAGAGTAGCCTGTAATAAGAGCGCTTTGGCCATCCTAGGGTCTGCGAATGCTTCAAGTAATCCAAGAATATAGTACGTATCAACTGCGCCGATGCATTTATCCTGATGTTTTTCGTCCTTGAATGCTTCCTGTAGGCACTTTGAATTATATTGCCTGCTTCCCGTTCCGCTTCCGTCAAAATGGCAAATTGCAATGCCGCACTTTGTGAAGGATCATACCGATCCCCCGACTCTTCGTCCACGTCGTGCACCTGAACATCTTCCCTTGTCTCCGGTCCTCGATGCGGAGAGATTGAATCAGAGTCGTCTGCAGCATCCTGCAATTGGCCGCTTCCATGTTTCTGGCTCATCGAGACTGAATTAACTCCATCTAGCATCACTCCTGTGCTATAGTCCTCAGTCTTCTCTAGTTCCCGTGATGTGACTTGCTGTACCTCGGGTTGAAGGAGGGCTACTTGTAGGTCATGGTCATTGGTATAATTGACCCGTCGATAATATCTCTCCTGTCGCGTGTCCGTTGCCCAAGCGTCCATGTGCCGATGGCAAACGAGAAGCAATTCTTCCCTTTCCAAGCCGTAAGATCCAGCATGTAATGCCATCACAATCCCTGTCCAGGAGTGTGATCCAAAGTATCTTTTCACAAAATAAGTCGCCCAACTAACGAATGTCATAAGGCTACTCACAACTTGCACATTGGGACAGCGGATGAAGAAAACTGCCTGAAGGTATCCAAGATCTTGGTTTTTGCCCAAGCCCATTTCAGATTGTGGCCAACTGGATACGATAAGCAATATAGAGCTGTATTCTTAAGACGAAGACGTACGAAGACAGACTGTTCTGCATCTGTCAGAACTAATTAGATGTATTCGCATATGATAGAAAACGCACTCACAAGCGGACTACATAGACCCAATAAGGATATGCACGGAAAAGGAAATGCTCTGCATCGTCGTAACTCAGTTCAAAAGTCTCACAGTAACCAGATGACAAACCAGTTTTACTGTCTCCTAATACTTGAGATAGTAATGAGAGGATCATGTCGAACAGTAGCCGAACAAGTTGAATAGACCTATTAGTATTGTGCCTTGTTCGAACTACTAGTTTAATCCACCAGCTTCGAGGCAGTAGGGCATCGTGCAAAACCCCTTTATGCCAACGCCTTGACGAGGAGATAATCGATTGTCCACAAAGAAGGTCCAGGAAATCGCAAAGAACACTCATGTCCACGGGTAAGTACTTGTCCACAACATGTCTTTTAGATTTGATAGATTAATTGGGCTCAGGATGGTATGATAGTACTCACTTGCAAAAGTGAATACCCTGCGTCAGACTATGCCAAGGACTTTCATTCACAAGGGAATTGATGACCTCCGAAATGACATATGTACCATCTGAGCGAAAATAGTCATGAATTAGAGGAAACCCCAGGAACTTTGCGTGATATATATAGCTGGGAGTGTACGCCCCGTCAAACGAAAGGCTGAGGTTGAGATAGCTCAGCAAATTCGTAATGAAATTTTGGGGGGGATGAGATGAGAGATCGTATAGTAGTTCCCGGGTCCATGTATTCAGTCTCTGTATAGACTCGGAAAAATCCGGGATAACCGATGGGTCGAACTCTGCTACTGAGCCTAAAAGGTATAATGGAGGGTGAAAAGCTCCATAGAACCGCGAAACCCATACCCTGTGGAAAGATGAGGTATCCTTTCCATTCTAGACATCACAGTGAGGCATACCTTCGATGGTGGTTGACCTCTCGATAATCTAGGAGCGAAGTTAGGGTCTGTAAAATGCCGATTTGGACAAGGTGAACATGTATACGTCCATTATACCAGCTTGCATCATAATTTGGAAGTTCTTTATGATCTCTTGTACAATCGCCGCGCTTGCAATTCCTTTTTACTACAAAGTGTATGCAAGGATAAAGTGCACCAGACTTGAGACACGATTCATTTTCTTCTAGAAGTAGACGCTTGAGGTATTCTTTAAGGGAACCTTGATACAATTCCACCAATCTTTCGCCGGTAACTATAGCACCCTCTTCTGTCCATCTGGCATCACAAGACTTGTTCTCGACGAGATACACGTGGAAAAACGTATCTTTCGGCACAAAAAATAGGTTTTGCTCTTGAATTTCAAGACTAAATAATTGAAGTGCCGCGGACGAATTCCTCGGATCGGTTTGGAAAGCCAACGTAGACATCGATCGAACATACATCCAAAAGACTTGCAAAGACTCTGCAAGTTCACGCAGTGACATCGTATGGAAAGAAGGAAGGCGTCCGTTATATAGCCGCTCGAAACAGAGGGCAGAAGCTGCAATATTTCCCATATTGAAAAGTTCCCCTCCAAGTTGACGGAGTGCTGTGCAATCATCTGTAAATATAGCGTGGAACATGTCAACCTCATAGCGATCCCATAAGCCATACTAACTTCGAAGTAGGTAAGGGCCGGCTTACTTCTACACATTCATTCTGTCTGAGATAGCTCTTCCTAAGCTTTCTTGAGAGTGCTAGGAGTTCCATAGCTGGTTTCTTCACATTTCCTACGCAACATCCGAATGGCATTGCCTTCCAAAGCCCTTGTAGGATGTAAGAGCATGCCCTTCTTGTCGAATCAGGATCGTGGGCCCCTAGCAGCAGTTTGATAGCGTCCGTGAATCGCCCATCTGCTGCGAGGCAATCAACGGCTTCGACAGATCTCCCAAGTGACAACAGTATGGCTGCGCGAGCACTATCAAGACACATGCCTTCGGAATACTCCAACAACTCATCGTCTGTATCGAAAAGTTGCCTAGCTTTTCTGCAGAAATAGCATGATTGAGCAATGAAAAAGGGGAAAACTCGTCCACAACCCACTTCAGCATTTCGGCACTGCCAATGGTATAACACAACATTAATGTTTTATTCATGTAAAAATGCTAGCCCTCTTACTCGGGTTCTGCTCTAGAAAGGTAGAACAGTTTTGCTGCATTTTTTATATTATTCACAACCTCTGGTTGGACTTCACGCTCCTTCTCAAGAAGGATAGCAACGGCTTCATCAAATTTACCAACTTTTCGAAATAGTAAGGCTGACTCGGTGAAGTTTTTACCACGATAATACGCATGCGCCGCTTGAAGATATTTCCCAGCAGCTTCGAAACATTCTCCTGACCTACGGAAATAAACAAGGTCACCCTCTGAGGCACAGTGAATAAATGCTTCAGCAGCCTGCTCATACACGTCTCGTCGAATAGTCTCAACGGTAGTGCCAGATCGACTTGTTGGCAATTTTGCGGCGCGCTCCCGTAAAGTATAGGCGTGCGCTATTGCTCCTTCATGTGGAAGGAAAGCACGTTGGAAGCAACTATGTGCTTGAGAATACTGTTTCCGCTTGAATAACTCCCTGCCAACGTCAGCCCATTGTTCATGTGTTGACGTTTCTGCTAAACGAGGCAAATCCTCTCCGTAAACATGAACTGTTATCAGCTTCCGTTGACACCAGTAATCCTTTGAGAAGTCAACCACTGCCATCTATTGCAACATTTGAACAGGTGGCTAGGAGCTTACTTTCATCGGTGTTCCTTTCTCAGAACAATCCACAATCCACAGGTTTTTCTTCGCTCGAGTAATCGCCACGTACAACGATTTAAGCTAGAGAAACCATAACGAGCATGTGTGACAAGTGGCCAATACTGCATACCTCCGCGCATAAACCAACGTGCTTTACAGGGTTAAACCGTGGGATTGCATGATCAAGGGTGTCTTCTTCCTTCAGAATAAGTCGCCACTGCGATATTCCAAGGATTGAGTCCTCAAAAAAGTTATACAGGAGTACCTATTCAAATAGTGTCAGATATATAGAAATGTCCTGGTAAGTGCGTCTAAATCTTACGTCATTAAACTCAAGCCCTTTGCTCTCGTAGATTGTTCTAAAAAGGCGATTCACTTGCTAAATAACTAACGAAGTGGAACGAGACACCAACAAGATAATGCCAATATCGCCGACCTTTTCCCTCAATCTGTTTCGAGCGCCATCATCACGAACAATAATGGCTGACACTTATCCATGAGATATCTAACAGCATGGAAACACTGCTCACATTGGTGTGCGCCAAATTCTAGCGGATCACCCCTGGAATACAAGTCAGTACTTGAAAAAGAACACCACAAGAATATACCTTGCACCAAAAAGAAATTGTTCCTAAAGCCATCAGTCAAGACACGCATTTATGAAACGGAAGTGGATAATCACAAATTGTATATCATCTGAGTTTTCTCCGGCGAGAAAGACTGGAGGAGCACCAACAATCAAACCTTTCTCGGGAGCTAAAGCATCAATAGAGTATGGCCAGTATTGTTGAACAAGTTCAACGATGGAATGAGCACAGTTAACTATCCCTGCATGCGACCGGTAATTGACAGTCAAGTAAAATGTTTTTGGTAGTTCAGATTTCGATTCTGAATTCTTTTCCAGCAACTGTTTCTATGAGCTGAATAGGACGATGAATCGTAGACGCATTCAACATGATTACTAACCTCCACCCGGTAAAGCATGGATTTAAGGTCTTGGAAACGAAATGAACAGCCAGACGATATTGTTTGTGCGGTATCGCCAGCCCAGAAGAGTCCGTTTGGATTATGACAAAGTGTTCTCAATACTAGATCAATATTTCAGAACCAATAGAAAGTGTCGAGTTTGCGTTTGGCTGACATAGGGCGTCAATCGTCAGGTTGTCCTGCGCCTCATCTACGTACCTGCGCACCAAAGTTAACTCTAATTCGTGATACAGTGATGCAGGTTACTCACAAATAATCCAATTTTCGTCCAAGTACGCCATGAACCCGAAGCGCATGAAGGAGAGAATGTGTTCTAAGGGTCAGATAGATGAATAGGCAAGAATATTATTCAAGTGAAAACTTAGTACCGATCAGCCGCGTCAAGGTCACCGTTCTCTCGCTTCATTTTGTGATATGAACGAAATATATCATAGATGACACTTCGTTTCGTTGAGAAAGTTGGATTAGCTCGTTCGCTGAGAGACTCGTAAGTATTGGCATCCAGGAACATTTGAGACGATGATATAGTCATTTCAGATCCTTCAATCACACCTAGAATTCGAGTCAGATCGTGAAGGTGTATGGGTTTTCCGCAAGACTTACCAAGTAATTCACTGAAGACAGAGTATGGATCTTGGTATGTAAGACCACATAAGTCAATCATCAGATTTTCACATTTGTACCTTACCAAGTCCTTTCACAAGCGATTGATTGAAGTGGCACCAGTAACTATTCAAGAATTTAGTATACGACACATGGTTCTTCTGAGGCAGAGGTATTTTCCATGTGGTCCGACTTTGACCATTACCTGGAGTGCCATTGTCATATTTCCTTAAATCTGCTTCCAGTAACGCACAGAGCTATTCACTTATCAGCTAAGCAACATTGTAGTTTGAGAAAGATAACGGACTTGGTCAAAGGTTATAAAAAGAGGAAAGTGATCGTCCCGTAAGTCACTAAATCTTGTAGGCAGTGTTGTATTTAGATCATAGTCTTCATCTTTATCAACAAGATCTCCATTTCTTTGCTTTCGTTTTCTATCTTCCGCAATTGCCTTCAATTCCTGCGCCGATCTATTTGACATCCCTAATGATTCAAGCATCTTGTTGAAGTATTCTTGGACTTTTTCGGCGAGCACACCAGACTTTGTTACAAACATTTGTCTTGCTTTTATGGCTCCATCACCATTAATTTGAAAGCTTTTTTCAATCCACAGCATCTTATGAAGCATAGCGGTAGTTTTGCTATAATCATGGACATCAGAAGCAGGCGCACAAGCTATGGACAACATACCCTGTACCGCTTCGGCCCAAAACATAACATGACAACGGGTGCTCAATTATGGACTTCTCTTCAAGTCTTCGAATAATGTAAATAGCAAAACTCAAGCACCACATAGGATACTTACGAAACTTCAAATGGGAAAACTGCGTCAAGATCTGCGAAAATACCTTCATTTGCTAAAATGAAGACTAGACAAAACACGCTCCAGAAAAAGTCACGCACTATTCAAGAGAGCCTAAAAATGTTCTCATCTAACATTTTATACATAGAATAATTAACATAACATACTCGAGAGAATGGAACGAATTTCTGCAAGCTGTATTGCTGCTAAGCTGCTTATTTGTGCAAAAGGTGGAGAGAACCCACATCAAGATTGTCTGAAGCTACATGATGTCAGATATACACAGACTATAATGTTCAGCATGCAGACCTCATGATCGTTCACAATTCGGAGCAGGTCAGGAATGAAAGATTCGTCAACCGGTTTTTCCCTTATTGGAGGGAAGACTGCTGGGAGGAAATGTCTTTGATCAGAATGTACTTGCACCCGGTGAATGCATCTGAAACTCGTTCACAACCTAATCTTGACGAGAATTACAAAAAATACCTGTTTTTGTATTCTTTTCCCTTGCTAGCTAACTGTTTGCCTATCGCATCCCATAACTGAGTTTTACGCTCTGTATGAGAATATACACCAAATATTCTAATGGCTGAAACAAACCATGAGTTTCATTGGCTGATTGACTTACAAGCAATGCTCACCCTGCTTCTCCTAAACACGCACACAGACATTCAAACGTGTCTACAAGAAAATTCTCACTATACCTTATTTGCCGCCTCTGGCAGACAGTCAATTTGGTACTATGAATGGTCGGTTAGGAGAAGAATAAATAGACAGACATGCAGACACTCGCAACTAATCTGCAATGGAACGTAGCCTTAGCCTCAAAAATTGGTACTATATTGCCCGAACCGTTGATTCGTCTTTGGTTGTCACCAGAAAAGTCGCCTTTCGAGAGATCCCTGAAATTGGATCATTGAAGTTAGGAAGTTAGATGTAGCTTACTTATCGTACTTACCTAATTTTCTTCAGAATGACCAAGAAATTCTTTCTGTCTCTTCTGCGCGATTCCCTAAGGTCACTGTCCACACGACTAGATATCAAAATTGGCCACTCTCCAAAACTATCAACAGCTTCGAATGACTGGCTGCTGAGAAGCATAACGGTCATTTTTCATGGGTTTAATGACTTGATTTTTCGCTTACATGATCGGACATTGGAGTTCGTTCTCTGATAGGGCTACTTTTGACAATGTTTGACATTTCTCAGTTTCTGCGCTTGAAACCGTTAAATTGCTTATGACTTCTGTCTGGTCAGCGCTTCGAAATAGTGCCTTGATTTCACATTTTATTTCAGGTAGACGAATGACTTGCAGATAACACTTGGGATATATTTGAGGAGTGCGAAGTCCGGCAGCCGAAGGCTCACTTACATTCAAAAGACACCTTTGGCGTGATAACACTGCAGCTAGCGCAGATTCAGCCTCATTCGGATCTGTCGGCATTGGTACTCCAAGATCAATCAACAGTGCAGTGGTATTGTTGGAATTGTCGCTTCTTAAACCTCCTTTCCTTGAGGGAATCCTATCGTCCCGGAAAATTGATCCTCTTCGAGAGGTAGGAAAAGATGAAAGAACTTGGATAGCAGAGAAAGTCGCTTGCACATCCCTGTAATAATTTCCCAAGCGCAAGGTGATTTCCCGGTGCTCTTGAAGTAAAAGATAAAACATGCAGAAGTTGGAGAGGTGCAATAAGAGTCGCGCTCCAGTCGACCCAGTACAGTCACCTGCATCAAACGCAATGCCATTCATAACCCATGATTCAATAGGAAACGTGGGGTTTATTCCTGAAGGCATGTTACATATAGTACTGTGTTACGATACCGTTAGCAATGCTTACCCGAGAGGAAAAGTGCGATAGAATGTGACTGTTTTGCTGACAGAAGTTGTTCGACAATTTCAACACATGTGGTGGCGGACACAGTTTGTTCAACGTTGCGTAGTGCTGTATTAACTGCGTTCTCGTCTGTTAATAGAGTAGGATCCAAGAGAGTAGTATAATCTCTCATCTCCGGCTGAACGAGAGGAGAAGATTAGTGGCGCCATGAACGCCGTTTGCATTATATCTGTTTCTGAAGAAGCAAAGAAGCCTAGACCTGCTGCGCTTTGAAAACGTGTTGGCCAGATTTGACGTTTACGGCACTTCCTTTGAAATGCTGGGTACTAAATATAAACGATTTTGAGTAGCTATTGGACGTCGGGGGTCTTGTGACACCTCATGACAGATATGAATTCGGAACGGTGATTGATGAATCGGTTTGCTGCAAATTTGCAAGATTCTCGATTGGATAGCCATAATTCGCGTCGTTTCAAAAAGATTTGATTGGTGGCGGAGCAACAAATAGCCTCGCCACGTGCCATCCTTACTCCAACTCTCCTGTTAGTGTCGTTGGCAACGCTGACCGATCTTGCTCAAAGGTTGACTGATTATGGCACCCCCTCATTACGATTTCTTGATCAAGGTGAATACAATGACATTGTTACAATTACCATATAATGACGCTTGGGAACACCTTGAAGCTCCTCCTAATTGGTGATTCTGGTGAGTTTAGTGAACCGGCGCTTGGAAGCGTGTCGCAAATTTAGAGCTGTAGGTGTTGGTAAATCGTGCCTACTTCTACGTTTCTGTGATGACGCCTGGACGCCTTCATTTATCACCACCATTGGCATTGATTTCAAGATTCGCACAATTGAGCTTGACGGAAAACGTATCAAGTTACAGATCGTATGTAGGGTGATCTTGATGAACGAGAAGGTAGCTAATTTGTCACCAAGTGGGACACTGCGGGACAGGAGCGTTTTAGAACTATAACGACCGCCTATTACCGAGGAGCAATGGGCATCCTACTCGTCTACGACGTCACGGACGAGCGCTCCTTCAACAGTGAGTCGACCGATTTACCTCCGTTGAATTTGGGTGAATGCATTGCCAGATATTCGGACCTGGCACGCCAACATTGAACAACATGCCTCAGAAGGGGTGAACAAGATTCTCATTGGCAACAAGTCCGATTGGACGGATAAAAAGGCAGTTACGGAGGAGCAAGGGCGTGAACTTGCGAATGAGTTAGGCATCAAATTCATGGAGACCTCGGCAAAGATAAATGAGGGTGTTGAAGAAGCATTCTTCACACTAGCCAGGTGCGCCTCAATTGGACTAGCCTGGCATTTTAGTGACTGTATTTCAGAGATATCAAAGTTCGCCTCATTGATTCTCAGGTTGAAAATGCTACTCCAGGATCAAATACAAGTGATGGATCCGTGAAAGTCAATCAGTCCGCTTCGTCGACGTCAACGACTACGTGCTGCTCATGAGGGACCAGATAATCAGGATGTCTAATCTCGACCACATTCATTGCAATGATTATACACGCTGAAGCCAGCTTTGTCTGGTTATCATATCCCCTTTACAGTACCCACTTGCTTGTCCATTTTTATCCCACGTACTTTTTGTTGTAATTATCATTTTCAGTGGCGGCTACCGTATATGTCCCTCCATTCCAATTGCCAGCCCACCACCGACGAATTCGCTCACCTCCGTGTTCTGCATACTCGTCTCGCGTAACAGTGACTGACGAGAGAATATCAGTCATACTGAATCTTGCCATACCATGCCATGGGTCTGTCGTAGGGTTAGTAGCACGGTGTACTATCAATGGCATTTCTGGCGGTAGAATAGGTCGCAGTGTCGCTAGTAGACGCGGTACTAAGCCAGCGTATTGACATGGACCACCTGTCAAGAATATGTTCTAACCAGACTGTGTCAGTGCACCAATTTTAATGTTGTTATCAACATGCCTTAACCAGCCGCCCTTGGTCTGCTTCTGAGAACCGGGACAAGATATTTTGAATCACTTCTCCAAGCCCTGCAGAGTCTATTCCTGCCATGCTGGGTGTGAACCACGGTTCACACGCTCTCCATCGTTCAACATTGAGGTGTATTCGTGTATTACCTGGATAGGATCAGTACTGGATGATGAAGCTTGGCAAGGATGTACCTTCCACGTTCCCTTCCTCATATGTTGGTTTAAAGGCCGTTAACAAGGCGGAGCGACGAGATGTTATAGAAGCATGAGTATGCTGCTTTGTAAATGTGGGATCATACGCAAGAAGTTTCTGTTCTATGATCTGTAGCTGATTCAGATCCTCTTCCTCGTCTGATGAGGCATTGGCTGTGTTCTACGTGTGACACCGTCAGCCAAGGTCTCTTGTGAGCCAAATTATGACTGACAATTTGGCGATATATTGCCCAGTCGGCATCATCCGCGCCGAACGTATCCTCTGCAAAAATCTTGTAGATGGTGACATGACTATCAACTTCTCTTACCGTAACCGGCTTTCCTCTTCTTCTTTGGCACTCGATCATCTGCCGCTAGATTGGCGATACTCTTCATTCTGGCCTGAGCTGCTGCGCTTTTACGATCACTCAAGGCAGCCTTCCTTCGTGTGCGTTCTTTGATCTTGTTCATAAGATTCTGTCAGAGAACTCGGTAAGAATTGTAATGTAGCAAGTCGCGGAGGCATTACTTCATGTTCTTGTCGTGTTTTTCGAGCCCAGCCTTGCAGATCGGCCTCCCGCTCTGCTTCTTCTCTTTTCTCCTCACGTTCCTTCTCTTCGCGTTCCTTTTCCTTTTCACGTCGAGCTCGAGCTCGAGCTTCAAACCCAGCCTTCAGAAGCTTTTGCTTTTTTTTCTCCTTTAAGCCTTCTTCATCGAGCTGACAAACTAAGCTATTACAAGAGCGCAGAAAAGCAAGGCGAACACATACCTCAGCATCAGGGACGTCAATAAGTGGGAATGAAGGTTCTTCCTGATCGGAAAGAAATATTAGTATTTAGACGATTAACATGATCCTCAACTTGCAGTGGCTTCTTCACCGTCACAATCTTTCTTTCTTGCTTTTTTGAGATCGTTTTCAAGCCTTTTGATCGTTTCGTCAAGGCCTGTCTCGTCATCAAATCCTTCCTCTCGCAACTTATTCTATTAGTATATTCCTTTGATTTGAGTCACTGACAGCAGGATGATGAGACTCACGATCCACTCATGTTTCCCCTGTCCCTTGATCTCGCGAAGATTTAACAGATAATGCAAATCTTTCTCCTTCTGCTGCGTCTGTATGAAATAAAAATGGTGGCCATGTAATACCGTCGGTGCTAGAGCATACCTTTTCCATCCTCGATTTGGCAGCCATTTCTTGTAATTTTCTTCCTTGTTCTTTCCTTTTCTCGGCGATGCGGGCCAGTTCTTCCTCCGTTTTTTCTTCAGTCACAGGTACAGAGAACGGGAATTGGATGATCTTTTCAGATGCTCGTAACTGCAAAGGATCCTTCAACGTGCGCAATAGCGCTTGATAGTCCGTAGCGAAGTCGCAAAAATTATGTAGCATCCACTGTTACCCTATATTAACAATTTGTCGCTATGTGACAGAAATTGACAAACGGTAGATTGTTGAGGCGTAACGCGAGTTGGAAAGTTGGGATACTTGAGTTGGACAAGTTTCAAGAGATAATCGGATGCCTGTGAGCCGCCCCATGATATTCTATTATCTTTTTATTACGAGGGATTCCGATATGAGGGTGAAAGTTAGAATTGACCTTTTAGCATGACTCAAAATGCCTTTTCCATTAAGGATTGGTATGACCGATGTTGATGCCGTGTTAAATGATAGTACAAGCCCATCGGTCGTAAATGGGGTTGGATCGGTCGCACTCGAGTTATTCTGGTAGAATGACATGATTCCGTCGACACAATACGCCAGCGAAGGTACAGAATATAATTCAAACATGAGCTCTGAAGTTACTGAATTATTGACTTAGTCGAAGATTGCGATGAAACGCGAAGTTATCCATACAGGCTCTTGAATGCATAGGTGTACACAACCTCTCAGTCATTAATACGGGATGTTCGACAGATGGGGTATCGATGCCGAGTTTTATGAAAGCGTAGTCTAGAGCGTTTTCCTAGTAGTTTTCGGCCTTGTTTATCGTGGTGAGCACATGAGAGTGGACTACGCACGAGAGCATCAAAGTTGAGCAGCACGTCGCCTTCCCATGGGGTTCGTGCCTGACCCTTGGCACCATTCTCAGAATCTATAGCTTCACCGAATAGAAGGAGGAGCTTGTTGTTTTTGCGTTCCTTGTATTTAGCTATGGCGTTGACCCCGACATAAGGGGATTCGTCGGATGCGAAGCCCCAGCGGAAAAAGGAGGAGCCGTTGTCAATGACAATTGGAATGGGCTTTCCGCGATGGACGTCATAGGATGCATCTGGGAAGGGCGATGCAGAGGGCAAGGAGGGTGCAGGCAGGCGACAGACGGAGTCCATGTTGGTCACGCGCCACAACGCTGTCCCGTCATGGCTTCCAACGCCGACCTTTCGTCGCTGCTCACCGCTTCCAAGAATCTCACCTCGCATCTCTCGCGCCCCGACTTGCCGTCTGTGCATCTCTCTCTCGACCAGATAGAGGCTCAGTCTCGTCGCCTTGTTTCGCGCTTGCCCCCCAGTGACACAGATCGCGCGTACGTGCTTTATGCCCTGTTCACTGTCCCGCTAACTGTCTTTCGAAAAGCAACTACCTTCTTGCGCAAGCACGCGTCGATGCTCCCGCTCTCACAAGCTCGATAGCTCATCTCAACACCTCAACTACTTTCACTCCTTTGCAACCTCTTCAAGATACGGACGTCGCTGGCTTTCTTCGCCATGCTCATGAACAGAATCTCATATCCACAATAGAAGAGGGAAGGAAGGAGACTCAAGACGAATTTTACAGAATGTTGGAAGAACGAGGCCATCGCGACTGGGAGGCTAAGAAAAGGCGCGTCTTCGAGGAACTTGGTGGTCGGGTCACCGCAGACAGTCGTGCATTGGTAGAGCTTAAGCAGAGCACACATACCAGGAGTGCCTTGTCAGTGAGTGCTGTGTGTTCTACCATCATACAGAAGACTAATCATACAAGGCGAGTGTATCTCCGAGTATTTCATTGCAAATGCAAAGTAAAATGATGGCATATGACCGCGTCATCTCCGAACTCAATACTGCTAGACTACGTGGAACATCATTTCCTATCGTCCATGCTTCGATCGAAGCATCGCTTGCAGTGGCTCCTGATGTGCGTTACTCTGTTGCCTCCAAATTATGTCTAGTTCACACAATTCCCCAGTCGAAATCAATACAAATGACTCAAAACTTCCATGTCCTTGCAAAAATCACGCAGGAACCACCTTTTCTGCCTCCCATCGAACACGCTGGAGCTCATGTGCTTAATGCACCACTAATGGAGCGTAAATACGCTCGTATTTATCTGGGAGATCCGGAATCACGTGAAGCTGCTGCTCTGAGGCGACAAATCGCCAAGGGAGCACGAGAAGCTCTCGAAGAGCAATATTGGGATATTTTGGAAAGGACTCTGCAAGCAAGACCTACGGAAGCTAGACTTGGAGGAGATCCAAGTATATCGAACAAAGTCCGGGCATTCCTGCTTGTACGTTATTATAGGAACGGAGAATGGGAAGACCGCGTGGAGGTAGGTACAGATAAAGTTGAAGCAGGCGTGATTGCCAATTGTCTATTTCTCTAGCTGGTCGCAGGGCAACCCATATGGGCTCGCCTTTACTATCTCATACGCACTGGGCATTACCGGGAAGCTCTACAAGAGGCTTTGAAGTTCCAACAAGCAATTGAACACCGGGAAGCGAGCTTCGTCAACCATTTTAGGGCGTGGATCGAATCCACGGATCGCAAGTAATGTTTTACCTTCCCTCTTAGTTTTTGCACTAACTTATTAATTTGGTGCTGTAGGTTGCCGAAACAACACCGAGATCATCTCCAAGCCGTTTACAACGCCCACATGCTGCACTCGTCAACAGCTGATCCTTTCAAACTTGCATTATATAAATTAATGGGGAAACTTGAACCCTCGCGTCGTAATGTGCCTCATGTAACCACAACAACTGAGGACTGGTTGTGGTTCCAACTTGCGATGGTATATTGTTTCTCCAAAATAATCAGTTTTGATGCTAAGTTAATCTTAGGTGGACGAAGACGAAGATGGTGGGCTCAGGAATATGTCTGACGTGTTTCTAAGCTACGGTGAACGGCATTTTGAAGGACCTCCAAGCCGTCAAGGTTCCAGGAAAGGTATTTGGGCAGGAGTTTTGCTCATGTGTGGACAATTTGAGCGGGTAAAATGGTGAATAGCTGTGGATGTATTGTTTCCTGACAATTAAACAGGCTGTCTCTGCTCTTTGGGAACATCAAGAGACAGAAGTTGAAGCTGTGCATCTTGCGATCGTGCTTGCCTACCATGGGCTGTTACGTGTTCCTTCACGTGCCGAAACTTCGGATATGGCGCCCTGTAGGTCCACGAACAAACCATAAGCGTATTACTGAAGCCATTTACTAGTGACTTTGTCACCTGCATCGCCACCTGGTCTTAGTCTATCAACACTGATATGGCGGTACATCCGTCAGTTTGTGAAAATGGATGCAAAAGAGGCACTACAGTATGTCTATTGTGTGTGTCTTTCTGCAGACCAAGGGGAGGGAGTCGGTCGAGAACAGGTTGAGACCGCTTGGGAGCTGATCAGGCGCATTATCGTCCTCTGCAAAAGTGGACCTGGCTGGGAGGAACTCGTAGGAGGCTTCCGACCTGATGGTTCTCGATTTGTGAGTCGTTATTTGACTGAAGATTTACTTCGTTGACCGCATCAAAAAGAGTGGCATTATTGAACAGGGGGCTTCACTGCTTCATCTTGAGGACAACAAACAATTCAACGACCAGATCCTTATTCATGCTGCGAAGAATTCGGAAGAGAATGATCGCATAGCGGAGGCTATCAAGCTTTACAATCTTGCTAGTGACTATTCTACAGTGGTGTCGTGCCTTGCACAAGCACTCGGCAATACCACAGCACAACCAACGCCGGACGAAAAGGCCCGTGCTATAGAAAAGACTGCGGCTGACATCATAAGTCACTACGAGAAGACTAACAGGGCGGTTGGAAAGGATCGTGATGCCGTTGTAAGGCTTCTTAAGATTAGAGAGGCGATGAATGCCAAGAATGCTGGCAGGCCTGAGGTTGCCCTTGATGTGAGGTCGCTAGAATATCACGATCGCTTATTCTCATTGTTTTGCGTAGATCATGGAATCAACCGACCTCATTCCTCTCAGCGGCGACGTTGCCAAAGTCACAAAACGTGCAGAAGAATTTAAAGATTTACATGACGCATTGCAACGCAATTTGCACGTTTATTTGCAGCTAACTATGGATACACTTGCTGGTGTTCATCAAAAAATTAAATCCTCCGTCGTTCCCGAGACAACCAGACAGATGGTGAGAACCCATATTAATTCATAGACATCCATAGTTAATCCCCCGCCCAGACCTTGGCAAATATACGAAAGAAATCAAGATCCTTGATGGTGTTTGCCGGAATACTGAAGTACAGGATGTCGCCAGACATCTATTCATATTTAGCTAGATTAGACGTTGAGGTGGCTCTTTGACTGAGAGCCATCTTTCGTAATATGTCATCATGTATAGTATAAAACGTTGTTATCCCAGCATCTTAAGAAAGTATGTATGCTTCTCCATCTTGGTCCCCTTCATTCTGAATGTCCTGATCTTCTTGCCTACGGCACTAAGTACGGAGCGTGTTAATTTTTTTTCTTAGAAGACATTGAAGTCTCCTACATGATAAATAGCCGTCCAATAGCCCGTCCAATACATCGCATTTATAGCATGCGAGAAAGCTTCATCTTGGCTGGTCGCTGCGACATTTGGGGTATTTACTGGACCCAATGACTGGAGCATTTCCGAAGAAGGTTCCAAGTTGGGGTTGTATGTAGGAACATACGTAGCAAAGTCAAGAGGTTTTGAATCACCTTCTGCGTCATTGTCATCGACAATGTCGTCAACAGAAGCAGAAAGTACTGACACGGTTGCTTGGGAACCTAGCTTTTTCGTTTTGGTCGCAGGGATGTTGTACCACCTACGTCAAAATCAACATGCTATGCCCATTCGTTAGCGCTTGAACGTACAATGGTGCCTTGTGGATGGGTTCTGACTTCCAACTTTTATGAGGCCCATTGAGAGCCTCATATTCCTCCGTCGCGGCGTTCCACGCCTCAATCAATGCAGAATCATCCCAGATCTCCCCGTGAGTCAGTTCGCGGCTCTCCTCGAATGCAACTCCAGTCTGCCGTGGTTCAGCCTCGGTCGATGCGCTAGATGTAGGAGGTAATGGATAACTTGAATTCCTGTGCTTGAATTTCTTGGTTATGTGTCCATTGTTGGAACCTTCCATTACAGCCGCTGAAGAAGGATCCTCGGAAGGCGGTGCGATATCGGCGTAGGATACGATTTGCCTCATTTTTGCATGGAGAAATTGTGACGTGACACAAGTGACCTCCTCACATGCCAATCCAGGAAACACATCCTGGACCACTGCCCTATCTACATCCGCCACTGGGAATCATGGCTGGACACCCCTCGGAACAAAGAACAACCGCTCCTAGCTCTAATCGAATTCCTCGACAACAACCCCCTTGCATTTAGCTTCACGCACGCCCCAGCGGAAACTTCCTTTTTATAAGTTAGCCACAAGTGAACCACACTTTAAAGCCCTGACCCCCCCCCC